>CM035147.1:7165000-7400000 GCA_020205605.1 Panax ginseng
ACCACACAAAGCTATAATATTATCATAACAGCCACCATAGTCTTATTTAATACTATAGCCAGTAATAGCCCATTCCACTATCAAATATGAAATGAAAAAAGGAATGGAAAGAGTCTAAGCTTACTTACTTTGCTAACTTTTAGATATTGAAGTAGCTTTATTTCTCAATCCTTCCTTCCTTTCCAGTCGTAGCTTTGCTACTCTCTCAATCTAATGGACTGCTATTGATATTACTTTTGGAACGCGAATAAGTATAGAAGTTATTTGATTTCAGGTGCATTGTATGGCCATATATGGCTAACTTCTAGATATTGAAGTAGCTTTGTTTCTGAATCCTTCCTTCCTTTCCTGTCGTAGCTTTGCTACTCTCTCAATCTAATGGACTACTATTGATATTACTTTTGGAACGCGGATAAGTATAGAAGTTATTTGATTTCAGGTGCATTGTATGGCCATATATGGCTAAGATTTCTCTCTCTCTCTCTCTCTCAATCAGCCTTTTGGCCTATTGTTGTTCTCCATCATTATCTCTACATGGCTGCTCTCTTTAGCTCATACCCAACCCTTATATTGGTTTTCATCATTACCACTACACAACCCCTACAAGGCTTAGCAGCCTCCTACTCCTCTGCAGTCTACTTGGCCCCTATTTGGCCCATATGATTAGTCCTTTAGTAGCTACTTGGCTCATGCAATGAACTTGGCTCCTACAACCACTCTACACCTTATTGCTACTAACTAAATTGTTAACTAACTGTTAGCTTACTGATTGACCCACAACCATCTCACTGCTCTTTTAATTTGAACTAACAGTTCCTTTTTTCTCCAATATGGCTTCCGAATTGGGTCTAATGCAAGGCCGGACACAACTTTGCTTTGGGCTCAATGCACTAATATCATATTAATAAAATAAAGAAGGCTTGACTGCCTACATGAAAAAAAATTAATTTGGCCCAATTTATATAACTTGGACTCTTATTAGCCCTCTTAACGTAAGGCAATGGTACATAACACTAAATTATTTGCAAGCACACCTAGCAAATTTTATATGGTTCAATATTTAATAAAGATTTATATTACATGGATTTTTATCCACCGCATTTCTTTATGCTAGTAAAATAGTTAGCACATACATCATTAAAAATGATGGTTCTATGTAATTTAAATACTTCATGGTAGTACCCACCATTTTCCTTATTTGTCACTAAATAGTACTTTTGAACGAAATTAATTATATTATAATATAATTATTTCATTGATCTTATAGGTGGATTTTTGTCAAGAATATTTCTCAATTAAATCATATTGTCTTCCCTTTTCATTTTGAATAATCAAGGTATACATTTAATAATACCCTTGTTTACTACATCTCATAAAATTTTATTTAACTCCACATATTACTTTCTTTTCATTATGAGTAAGTAATATTTATATTGTCTCATACATTCTTAGTTAGAGCCTTTTATCTTGAAAGTCTCTATATTCTGGTCATTTTATACCCTATATGGGCACATAGAAAAAAAAATTAATCCACTCTTTTCACATTTCCTTTATTAATAATTAGGTTAAATCTCTAATCTTTATTTAATCAATTAATATTTTCCTTAAAAGAAATATTACTAATATTCGGGATATCATATAACTCTCGGTTTATACTGTAAGGCAGTGAATTTCATGAATAAATAATAACAATAACAATAAGAAAATGAATATTTATTTGAATATAAATATTAATGTGTTGTGAGATGAGTAATTCAATTAATTCAAATTGAATTTATAAGAATTGAGAAAAATGTAGAATTTGTGATGAGATTTGTGAAATGCCTTGTGTGGCATGAGAATCGAAATTTGAATGGAATAATTTAATTAAGGAATGAATAAATTAAGTAGTGAATGATTAATTAATATTGTATTAATAATTAATGGTTATTATGAATAATGAATAAGCAAAGTAATTTACATAATTAGAATTATATTATTCATTTAATTGATGTGTGCAAGATATATGATTATATAGTTCCTACATTAAAAAGAAAGTGTAGCGTGACACTTTAATGTGACTATATAATATATAAAACTATATATTAAAATTTAATGAATTATAAGTTATATAAATAAAGCTTATGTGACACATTATATGGGGGAGAACATTAAAGATGTACATTATCAAAGAATTACAAATTATTTTAATAAGGGAGTCTAATTGGAATAATAAAGTTTAAGAAGATATTAAATTACTAGTGACCAATTAAATTGAGTTCACACGTGTTATAAATATTAATTATACTATAATAATGTACATGGATTATATGATGTGGGTACATAAATAATCTCTAACTTTCTATTATGAAATAGCATTAACACATTAAAATCACATTTTGGGAGTCCAAGAGAACAAACTAAGCATTTTAATCACGTTGCTGAGATTTAAAACTCCTCAGTGCTCAAACAGTGGCTAAAGAGTAGCCTATAATCTCATTGCGTAAACTCAAGCAACTATAATCCATGGTGATGATGGCTACAAGGTTGGCAGTTGGCCAACTCTTTTATATCCAATGTTTCCTTCCATTCTCCATTGAATCAAACCAATGTGCAAGATCAATAACTAGGAAATCAATTATATATATATATAACACCATCTTCTTCTTAATTCTCAGTTGCTAAAAATTTGTCTGATAAGTATACATTGAGAGTGAGAGCTGCTGAACATTGAGAGAGTATAATTAGTGCATTGAGGAATCAATTTAAGCTTCCAAGAGGTATAAATTCTGTTTGTGTTCTTGAGTTTGAGTTTTGTCAAATTCTTACAATTGTTTGAATTCTCTGTTAATTGATATAGAATAGTATGCCATTGTGTTGTCTGAGTTTGTTTGCATGTCTAGGAGCTTTGTAGTTGGTATGGTTACAGGTTTAACATTGGTTGTGTTGAGGCTCAGCAGAAGCAAAGCCATCATTTTTTTGTTACGCTTTTGAGTTGTGTGGCCATACCACTTCTATAAGATAATACCATGGCCATGTATTACCGCCAATCATAAATACTGATTTGTTGATCTTATCTCATTCTGAGTATGTTATGTTAGTTAGATTATACATGTAAATGACCCTAGCATGTGGATATATGTTGTTTAATATATAATAAGTCTTTGTAACTTGGTTTGGTGTGCATATTCAAAGAAAGTATAAGGATTTGGAAACTAGTTTTGATAAACATTGTGCAATGCATGTTCTGACCTTAAGCATCAACATATTAAGTTCTGATATGCGTTGACATGTGACCAATATGTTAGTTTATATTGTTAGAGATAACATAGATTATTCAAGCATGATTTAAAGAAAAATTGCAAGTAAAAGACTACACTAGCTATGTGTAAATGAACTATATATACACTAAGTTTTGAACTTGAAAACATGCTATCATGATCTGATTTCATATATCTTTAAGCATAAAAGCTTGATTTAGACTAAGTGGACTTATCTTGCATGCTTGAATAAGTTTTACTAATTAATGGAGACTTAAAGTTTCAAAAACAAACTTAATAAACTATATGCACTTTGAGTTAAGAACTTGTTAGCATGCTTATGTGGTCTAACATGTATATATGAGAATATGATGTATAGTAAGTGAAGTGGCTTTGTATGCTTGATGGCTTAACATGAGATTTTCAAAAGAAACCTTGAAAACTAGTTTTGTCAATAACTACGTTACAAGTATTCTAGAATGTGACTTCATGATTAGGTGTGTTATGCCTATAGACATGATTAACATGAATGCCTAGCTAGACATATGCATTGTAAAATAGTTGAGCATGTAATACGATAAGTCTAAATGATGACTTCGTACTTGAAATACATGATTTAACTAACGTAAGCATGTATAGTTAAGACCTATGGACCACATAGCATATGTATAACGGCTAAACGTAAGAGAATTTGTGAATTGAACATTTAAAGTCTTGATTTAATGAGAATGGATAATAACCTATCTTAAAGATAGGATGTAGGGTCAAACAAAGTTATCCACACACTGCATTTGTGTTTTGCATGATTATTCATATATGTGCAAGTCAGGTGTACACTGGCTTTCTGCAGGAGAAGCCATGTCTTGGTTTGCACCAGGAACAGCGCGGCCGCGCCACTCCTTAGTACAAACCAAGCGCGGCCGCGCCACCCTGCAGTGAGTTCTATTTTCTGCTGATAATTTGAGGATTTGTTCATACCTATATTGTTACCTTAATCTGTAATACATGTCCAGTGCAGTATTTATGTGTCAATAAGCATGTTAATGAACGAATCCTACGTTGGATAAGTGTTTATAACCTTAAAGTTAAAATGTGATGGCAAACTATGTTCTTTAATGTCATAGTGTATTAGAAACTGATTTTCGTGTTATGTGACAACATACGTATGAGATCATAAGACTAAGAGAAGACTAGTAATATATGTTTGTATCGATAAATTTCACTTGTGTATCATATCAAATTAAGATAGAAGGTGTACATATTGAACTTGTATAAGTAATGTGTTTATACATGAATATGATATTATAGTTCATTGGATTGTATTAAGCTTTACTTTGGTAAACTACGCTTGAGGCAAGTACTCGAACCCTACTCTTTATTGAGCATTACTTGAGCTTGTACTATTATTGGTTGTATAAGTAAATAATTGAAAGTATGATTCTTATCTTATGACATAATGCTTCATAGATAGAATAGAGTTGTTTATATTCTTGAACTTTGATTCGAGTATTGAACTTATAATTGTTCGTATATACATTTAAAGAGCGGTCTATGCCAATTGATTCGGCTAGACCTAAATCATAATTTGAAAGTGATCCAAACCAATTGATTGGTGCGGAATCTTGTATTGACTGAGATGAACAACATTCTTTGAAGGGAAAACTATTTTGTCGGGAGACCGAAGTGCACACTTGAGTACGATTAAACGATATATATAACGTTGGGTACTTTAGGCTGATCACCTGTTGTACTCATTTTTTTGGATTATCAGTATTATAGTGTTAATTCTAGTAGAAGTTCATAGTCCTTAGTGACTGCTCAGTATTCATAAATTTGAAATCTCGAACTGATTTAAGTATTGAATCTTATTGATATTTTCTATCCTTAGCTACTATTGTTGAGAACTATATATTGATACTTTTTGTTATCTTTGAACTATCATTATGGTTGTACCCTTGAAAAAGTTAAAACTATATTGAACACCCTTATTGCTATATTACTTGTTGAGCAAACTTGTTGCTCATTCTTACTTTCCCTAAAAACATTTCAGTTAAGGCAGAGCAAAGCGGTCCCTCAGGCATTGATAAGGGCAAGGGCAAAGCTATAGAGTAGTTTATATTTAGTGGAGATTATTATGTTCATGTAATGACATAAGTTGTGTTATGTATTAGTTATATCTAAAGTACTGTGTTTAAATATATTTAAGGTATGTAAGAGATGTTTAAGTTACGAACCCTTGGGACGAGAATAATTATATTATAAAAATGTAGTTTATTATATTATTTCGTTGTTAATGTTTTAGTAAGTTATTAGAGTTAGCATGTGGTGAACCAAATTCGAGATATGAGTGTCTAAATTTGGGGGTGTCACATTATCCCAAACCTTGTTCTCGTCTAATATTTGATTTTCAGTCAAAACAGTTCACTTGGGACTTTTATCAAATGACTAGTGCTAGATTTTTAAATTACTTGTGTCATAGCTATTTACTTGTGTTACAAACCCATTTTATGTCCCTTATGCCTCCACACAATCAACTTATCTCCTCTAATTTAGTTCCAGCCATAGCAATCCAAAATACAATCGAATTTCTATATAAAT
Organism: Panax ginseng; assembly: GCA_020205605.1. NCBI lineage: Eukaryota > Viridiplantae > Streptophyta > Magnoliopsida > Apiales > Araliaceae > Panax > Panax ginseng. The sequence goes on from CM035147.1 coordinate 7,170,838, forward strand.
AATCATCATATACAAATTAGTTAGTTTATGTTCCTTATAATGATATTTGATTTTTAATATAAGCAACATAAATTGGTATGATCTCCATACAAGTCATAGTTAACATCACAATATTCACTACAAGAAAAGGGCTTATCTCCGACGGACATAACTCCGACGGAATACATTCAGTCAATCTTAGAGTGTTCCCGACTGAATATTATGTCGAACCTAATTCGGTCAGAAATAACATAAATGCGACCGAATTCGGTCGAAAATATGTTGATTAAAGGAGCCAAAAAAGCTCGCCAGCGCGAATTATTATCTCGATAGAATATTAGTAACTTCGACAGAATGTTCGTCGACTTTAACGTATCCTCGACCGATATAATGTCGACGGAATTCCGTCAGAAATGTTAAATAAAAACAGATCTGCAGATTCATTTCAGTCGCTACTCTTTGTCTCTCTATATCTCTCTCTCTCTCTCTCAGACGACTTCTCATCTCATCTCTCTATATCTCTCTATATCGCCACCACCACTCTCTCATCTCTCGTCACTCCGGTCGACCACCACCTGAGCCACCTCCGACCACCACCTGCGCCACCTCAGACCACCACCGGTACCTGCGCCACCTCCATTCCAGAACCTGCGACCACCACCTCCGAGCACCACCTCCGACCACCACCTCCATTCCAATTTTTTATATTTCAGAATGATTTCTCATTAAGGTTAGGTTTAATTTATATTTTAATTTTTGAATTTTGATTGTGTTGTATATGTGTAATTTTAGCTACTGAGTTGGGAAATTAATGGAAATTAGTATAAATGCTTCGTAAATTAGCTACTAATTGTACTGTATTGTGGCTACTGATTTATGTTTTCATGTATTCATGTATTAATAAAATTGGCTACTGATCATTTGGGTAATGGAAAAATTGTGTACTGATTTTAGGTTTTTGAAATTTTGGGTACTGATATGCTTAATTGACTCAATAGGACTGATTTTGGGTATTCATGAAATTGGCTACTCATTCATATGCTTAATTGACTCAATTTGGACTGATTTTGGGACTGCCTTTGGTATATTTTTTATTTTCGACGGAATTCTCGACGGAATTCTTATCAGAATTCTTCAATTACAATATATGTGGGCCTTGCTTTATTTTCTTTATGGATTTTAATTAGTTTCCAATATTAAAATATACTAAGTAACATTTACTTATTTTAAAATAAAATAAAATAAAAAATATGATATAATATAATACAAATTAAATTTAAATTAATTAAATTTAATTAATTTAATATAATATAATTAAAATAAATTAAATTAAATAATTTAAAATAAAATAAAATAAAAATATGATTTAATTTAAGATAATAGAAATTAAATTAAATTAAAAAAAATTGACTTAATTTAATTTAAAATAATATAATACAAAATAAATATAATTAAACTGAGTAGCACCTACTTAGTTAAATAAAATCAAAATTAAATAAAATATAATAAAATAAAATAAAAATATTATTTAATTTAAGATAATATAAATTAAATTAAATTAAATTAAAAAAAATTGACTTAATATAATATAATATAATATAATACAAAATAAATATAATTAAACTGAGTAGCACTTACTTAGTTAAATAAAATCAAAAATAAATAAAATAAAATACAATACAATTAAATTCAATTAGAAACCCGTTCGACATTCACTCATTAGGAGTGAATGTCGAATAGTACCCAGTTTGGGACTGTTACTGGATGTTCTGTCTCTCACTTAGGTCGGTGCCAATGCACAAGGTGCGTTTTTATAAGTTTTGAGGAACTTTCAGCTGGTGTCTCTACATATTCTCCGAGTGCATACTTAGACTAAGTTTTCTTGGTCTATTTCGTGTACTTGGAGACCATGGGAGGTGTCTTGAAAAATTTCGAAAATAGTAAGAGAACGTGCTTAAGATTGGCACTAGTGAGGAGACGCGATCCAGAACAGGATAAGCTTAACCCCCCGTGGAGTGGAGATATAAACTAGGTAAACTGAATTTCATGCTTGGACCACATTCATGATTATTCTTGATCTAATTGTGTATTTTCTTCAATCAAAGATGGATGCCGATCGGAGTTGGATGTACCGTAGGATAAAGATTGATGGGAGGGGATTAGTTGATGCGTACCGTGATGGGGTGTCTAATTTTATGAACAAAGCAATAGAATATCTTTGATGATCTGAACGGAAAGATGAGATGCCCGTGTCTCAAGTGTAAGAACATGATATGGAAGACTGCCGATGAAGTGAAATTTGACTTGTATTCACGTGGGTTTGTGGATGGGTATTCGGTACGGATTCATCACGGGAAATCAGTTGAGTTTAGAGAACTGTCAGACATTACTATAGACCAGTCAGATAACTATGACGTCGTGGAGATGTTGGTAGATACGTATGGCCCTACGAATATTGACTGGGCTGAAAATGAGCCTGCGTCAAGCAGTGTTGATCAACAAAAGCCAAATGATTCAGCAGTTGCCTTCTACAAGATGCTATTTGAATCAGGGACCCCATTGTATCCTGAACACGACAAGCACACCAGACTTTCTGCAGTGACGAAGCTTTTACACTAGAAGAATGAGCATGACTGCAGTGAGAGAGGATTCAATGATTTGCTTGCTATTTTCAGGGAGTTCTTACCTAAGGATAATACCTTGCCCGCGAGTTACTATGAAGTTAAGAATATGGTTAAGGGGTTGAATCTTGGGTATGAGAAGATCGATGCTTGTGAGCAGGACTGTATGTTATACTATGGGGAGGACAAAGATAAGGTGTAGTGTGATATATGCAATTTGCCTCCGTACAAAATCACAAAACGTGAGGGGAAGGAGAAACATGTTCCGAAGAAGATATTACGGTACTTTCCTCTTGCGCCGAGGTTGCGGCGTGGTTTATTCATGTCTTCGTGACATCGCACCCAAGATGTCGTTGGCATAGACAAGGGACGTCGTCCGGTCGGTGACTCACCTAGCAGATGGGGATGAGTGGAAGAATTTTGATGCTAATTTTCCACAATTTGCCGACGATGTTAGGAATGTCAGGCTTGGCATGGCTACCGATGGATTTTGTCCGTTTAATAATTTTAGTCAGCCATATTTTGTTTGGCCAGTGATTATGGTAGCTTACAATCTTCCACCGTCAATGTGCATGAGGGATCCGTATCTTTTCTTGACTTTACTAATACCAGGGGATAAGAGTCCTACAAAAGACATCAACGTGTACCTTAGACCGTTAGTCGATGAACTTAAGATGTTGTGGGAAGCAGGGTTCGGACTTTTGATAAATCATTGGATGTAATTTTTGATGAAGCGACCTTGTTGTGGACTATCACCGACTTTTTTAAGCACTTGGGATGGTCGGTGGTTGGTCGACCCATGGTAAATTGTCATATCCGATCTGTATGGGGGATGTGCGGGGCACTGGCTGCGTTATGGGCAAAAAAACTAGTTTCTTTGGAACTGTTCAAGATTCTTGCCTGTTGAGCACAATTATAGAAAGATGTCTACACAGTTCAATAGAAAAATAGAAAAGAAGGGGGTTTTTGGTCGCTTGTCGGGCAGCGATGTATTGGGATGGCTAAATGATTTGACATTTCCACCGCCTGGGAAGGAGCATGGTAAGTTGAGAGCAATAAGTATGCAGTAAAGCTCATAATTGGACACACTTTCGCCCATTTGGTTTGAGTTGCCATCTTTGGGGCACACTAGCACGCCGTCATTGCATAGATGTCATGCATACGGAGAAAAATGTGTTCGAGAACTTGTTTTACACCGTGCTAGAATACGAGTGGTAAAACAAAAGACAATGACAAATCACGTAAAGACTTTGGAGGAAATGAACATCAAAGAGAATTGTGGTCTCGCCCCTAACAACTCAAAACCAAAAGCTCCATTTTGTCTTACCAAGCAACAGGTTGAAAACATTTGCAAGTGGCTTAGTGCATTGAAGCTACCAGATGGTTATGCTTCTAACATCTCTCGATGTACTAAGGTTGAGCAGTTAAAAATTACCGGATTCAAGAGTCATGACTGTCATGTATTCATGCAGAAGTTGATTCCAATTACCTTTCGTGAAGTATTACCGAGGAATATTAATGATGCATTTATCGCACTTTCAATTTTTTTTCGGGATATTTGCTCTACTGTTATAAGGTACAGTGATGTGGAGCAGATGGAGAAAAATATAGTGTTAAAAATGTGTAAGCTCTAAATGATATTACCTCCAGGGTTCTTTGACTCAATGGAGCATTTGCCTATTCATCTGCCATATGAACTTAAGCTTGGAGGACCGGTGCAATATCGATGGATGTATCCCTAATGTCGTAAATTATAGAACCCCCTGGTATACAGTTGTCACAACGAAGACTCGGTCATTTGATGCTACGGATGACCCGTTGCAAGAACAAGTTAGCAATCCCAGCCACATTGTGCTAGATGATGACGACGTGGTGGTTGATGATGTCGTTAACGTACTCGATGTTGACCAAGTGGAGGACGATGTGGTTGTCAGTCCGTATGTGGTGGTAGAAGATGATACTGAGGAAGAAATTGATACAGAAGAGGAAGTGACAGAATCAAAAGATAGAAATGAAAATGATTTTGATTCTGACGGGTTTGATGACGTACTACTTCACTAATTGGTGTTTTGTAAATATTATACAACGAAATTAGATATAATAATTGCAATAAAATTTAATTAATGTCATCGTATCTATGTCTGTTATTTCAGTAGTACAGCTATGCCTCGACATAGCGGTGGAGGTGGTCGTGGTGGTGGCGGCCCGGACGCCGGATCGGCGGCGGCTCCTGGGAGGTCATCTTGAGATGCTAATGAGTTGATTTCTAATTAAGCGCATTAGTAAGCGTGTTTTTCATAACTATATTATACATTCATTGATAATGTCATAACTATATTAAACATCTGATGCTAGAGCGTCGACGTCGGCCGAGGCCTAACCTCTCGATCGATTGTTGCGTCTCTTGGCGAGTGCGGACGTCGTTCGATTGATGTCGGCTCAAATCGTGTAGGTTTCAACTATCACTTATATATGTTCAATCGCGATGATATCAATTAAAATGTTCTTAATAAATTTTGTATTCTAGTATTATGGATCCTCGTCGCTAAAGCGACCAGACACGCTCATCTGGCGCTGGCGCATCTCCCTCTTGGTCGCATCTTATTTAGCAAGACGCGCTTACGATGATCGGCTTCATGGTGACAAAGTGTTGCGGGAGTTTCACGTGTAAGTCGAATTACATATATTAAATCAAGGTTCATGTTATTTACATATTGTTCAAATAATTAATAAGATGTATGTTATGTACATTTGATAGAGATATCTTATAGATACGAGACCTAAGATCATCGAGGCGGATGGTGACGCTTGATTATCATTGCCCACATCTCGAAGAATTATCTTGCTTATTGGCTATACGAGATCTGACGAGAGAGGCGATCCGGGCGATAGAAGAATCGCCCGGGACTACTTTTATGAGATCATCACCGGCGGCGATGTCGAGATCCAAAGCATGTGTTTGCGATGTGTGCGTCTTTGGGATGATGTTGCGTTCAAGACCAAGTCGAGCAGATGAAGAAGAATCGAGGCAAGCTGCGAGTTATACATACTTCTGGCTCGCAGTCATTTCAGGAGGTTAAAGCGGTATGTATTTATCTTTAGTTTAGTTTAATATTAAACTGCAACATTACGTAATTTAAGTTAATATTATTTAATGTATATGATTTAGGCCATGCAGAGTAGCTTGGGTCGACCTCCTACTATGATGGAGTTCTGGGATAGAGTCCATACACCGAAGGGCTCTACTTCGGGGTCGACGATGTCTCCAAAGCAAAGAAGACTAGCTATACGGGTAATACATTTACTATAATAAATATTATTTATGATAATATTACGTAATTTATATGATGATACCAAGATAACTCACATGTACATATATCAAATTACAGAGGAGAGCGGTTTGAGAAGATCCACACCACAATATATAGCGGAGTTCAGGTCGCTAGGGGCGATGTTGAGAGACGTTAGATTCCACCGTCCCTCACTCGAGATTAGTTTATCTTAGGACGAGAGGCGGCCCTCTGGTCGCGTCTCGGGATACTCCCACTAGTACTAGCGGAAGACGTGATCGTCAGTCTTTGAGATTCTGAGGATACCACTATATACATGCCGAGGAGGTATAATATTTTTTGTTTATTTCTTGTTTATGAATAAAGAAAATTTGCCATATTTTTCATGTTATATTTATTTTTGTAGGCTCTAGCCAGCGTACGTCTCGTCAAGAGCCCCATGTGGGACCATCACATACGGGCGCTGGCTTAGACGATGCTTTGTTCCAGCGTGTTATGGCTGCGGTGTCAGAGAGGTTTGAGACCGATCCGCTGTTCCATCGTCAGGACCTTCCCAGCCGTTCTCGCCTCCATCAGCTTGCGCAGGACGTTGCAGCTGGTGCCACCGTCGAGAGTACGGGTATCCCTTTGGAGCAGTGGGCCGCGATACGCGACGAGATTGTTCTGATGGTTGTTACCTTAGTCGAAGACGCGTTTGGGCCGATGTTGGGACTTTTATCAAACAGCTAGTGCGCACAGTTTTAAATTACTTGTGTCATAGCTATTTGTTTGTGTTACGAACCCATTTTATGTCCCTTATGCCTCCACACAATCAACTTATCTCCTCTAATTTAGTTCCAGCCATAGCAATCCAAAATACAATCGAATTTCTATATAAATAATCATCATATACAAATTAGTTAGTTTATGTTCCTTATAATGATATTTGATTTTTAATATAAGCAACATAAATTGGTATGATCTCCATACAAGTCACAGTTAACATCACAATATTCTATAACATCTACCTTCATAGCTAATCAAAAAAAAAGAAAAAGAAACAATATAATCTGTGTACCTTACACTTGCTTATACCTGAATGGACTGCACTGGACTAGCAAAGGAGCTCGGCTAAACTGAACATGGAGGAGGCTGGAATGAAAGAGTTTATCAAGAAGGAAATGATTGAATTTTCTTGCTACACATATCTGCCCATTACGCTAATACATATCTAAGCCAGCTCTTGCTAAAAAAACTTATCACTTACTTAGCTTCCCTCTATGCTACAGCTCATGCTTATTACCTTATCTTGGTTTAGCTATATATTCCTTAAGTTCAAATATACCTCCAAATATTACCATACAATATAATACACCACTAATGGTATATATATTATTTAAATAATGCATTTATACATTATTTACATTTACATAAGGCTTATCACACATTAGTGGCAATTGCCTTTTTTTTATTAAAATAAATTTTCTTAAATTTTTTTTATTTATACACAGTAAATGTATCGCTTTCAAATATAGATACCACATTGCACATATACTTGTGCTAGATAAGTAATATCAGAAATAAAAATTTATTTTATAAAAAATTTATTCTAATATTGATCTGGAAATTCAATACATTACACACATAGCCTTGAAAACACCAAAGAATAATACAGAGAAGTTTGTAGACAAGAGTCTAAGCTCTCTTGGTAATCCTCTATTTATAGGCATAAGACATTAATTCTTTTTTATTTAGGTTTTAACCTCCTAGTGGCAATCAACTTCCTCCAAAGAGATCTTTTAGATGAACTTTCCTTTCCTTCATTGGATTTGACTAGTATACCAATATTGTTCCGCCTCCTTCCCTCTTTTTGTAGGATTCCTCTTTTTTTTTTCTTTCATGAATAAAAGCATTAAATATTACTTGACCACTAAGATATTGACTTTATTGTAATAAAATATTAAATCCTACAAAATAAAATAAAATAAAACATATTAATTAAATAAACTAATATAATTAAAAAGGAAAAACATTTAATTAAACCTTAAATAAAAATATAAGAATAATGAGTATATTAAGACATAAAATAAATACAAAAAATTAATTATTAAGGAATAAAAACATAACATATTTTATTCTCATGATTGATCTAAAATAAATTAATACTTAATCTGTTAGGAACCAAAAGTCTTAATTTATGTTTTTAAAAATAAAACACTCATTCCGTGAGGAAATGAAATTAGGTTCACTTGCAATTTTTTACTTATAATGGGTATTAAAATATATTTTTTTATTTATTTTTTATAAAAAGTGTAAAATTAATTAAACTTAAAATAAAATTAACAAAAATTTTAAATTTGAATATATCTCATATTGACTTCGAAAAGTCAAACTTAATCTTATATTTCAGAACAAATAAAGTAATCTTTTTTTTTTCCAATATAAAAAAAATGCTTAAATATAAATTACTTCACTCATCACGCGAACTTAGTTTTGTTGTCTTATTCTCTATCTTATCTATTGTCTAAAGTCCATGTATTAACGGACCAAGCTAGAAAATAAATTCGAGAGAGGGAACTATTTAATTACTACACCTCTCGAACTATTTTTATTTTAATATGAGATCTATAAGTGACCATCATATATATAAATGGGAACTCCTAATTGGAGTTTCTTATTCTATCATGATGACAGGGTATAAATAAAACATATATATTTAACATTTTATAACGGTCCTAATACAAACTTATAATTATCTTGTTACTAACAAAAACAAAAGTGGTTACTATATATATAGGTTTGGATACCAACTTAACATTTCAACCGAAATAACTGATGGATACTGTTCTGAACCAATTTTATATAAATTTGGTTACTCACAAAAAATAAAATGGTTACCTCTATATGCAGATTTAAATACCAACTGTACAATTTTCAGATAATTTTTATGAGTATATAATTTATAAGTATACATCAACTAGATAAATAAGACACTCTCACATGTACATTTAACACTTGATGTTTGTCCTAATACAAGCTTGTAACTATCTGGTTACTAATAACAGTAACCATAAATGTAACATAATAAAACAGTAACCACATAATTATATGATAGTAACCAGAACAGTTTTTAGTGGTAACCAAAACAGAAACATCATGTAATGAAACCCAGTTTAGGCAATCCATGTATACTAAATAATTATATATTAACCAGAATAAAAAATAAAAGTAACCAAAATTCCACATTGAGGGCACAATAATAGTAGCCAAACCATAAGATAATAGTAACCAAAACATAATAAAGAAGTAATCAAATAGTTATATGAAAGTAACCATAACATGTTTTAATAATGATAACCAAAATAGAAACAACCTGTATATCCAACCCAGTTTAGACAACCCATGTATACTCTCACATGCACATTTAACACTTGAATTATGTCCTGATACAAACTTGTAACTATCTGGTTACTACCAATGAATACAATGGTTACCCTTCTATGCATGTCTGGTTACCAACTACACCTTTCAAACAATGTATCAGACACAATTTAGAAGTAGAAAATACGAACCAACAAACAATGTCAAATCACTGGTAATATAATCAAATATGTAATCTCATTTACAAAAGTTCTAATAAACATTACAGACTCACCCGAACTAACAAACAATGTCAAATGGTTATGGATATTCAACAAAAACCAAAGTATAAAACACAATTCAGAAGGACAGTACAACGACAACCAGAACTAATCAAAATTTGATACAAATTTTCGTAAAAATTCTCTAAAGTTGTGAAAAAACCAACTGCGGAGGTGCATCTCGTCTGGAAGGAAATCTCTAGTTCTTTGAGAGGATTAACGTCAATTTTTTGTCCGAGTTGAGAGACTGTGGTGTTGCGGCGGCAGTGGAGGAGGAGGACGACGATTGACTTCGAGAGGAGAGAGAGAAGTAGTAAGGGCGGAGAGAGAGGGAGAGAGAGACCGAACGAGAAGGGAGTCTTTCAGGAAGATAGAAACTAATTTGCCATGTCAGCCCATTAATATTAATCCCTTAATTTAAAGATTTTTAATTGTATTAGTATTGTAAATAAAAATGATGAAGTGTAGTATTTTTGTAATTATTTTATGAATATTTTATTTTTATAATTACTTTTAAAAATGTACTAATATATGTAATTAACCCAAAATAAATTCGAGAGAGGGGAGATAGAGGGGGAGAAACATAATACCGTAATTAAGGTCATATTTAGAATAGATCAGGAAGTACTTTGTTATATTTTTCCGAAAAGTATTATACATAAACTTTATATTTTCGTAGATCTCGTGGCATGTATTACTGTCACTTAATCTATCTTTAACAATATATCAATTATTAATTTTTTAATTAAATAACTACAAAACCATGCATGCTGACCATGCATGCTGTCCATGCAGATATTATAAAGAGTTCACCTAATTAAGCCGGAAACTAATCGAACCATGCAAGTCAAAGTTGAGCACTAAATTTAGTTTGACATACCCATTAAGCTAGTAGTGTTGCAAAAAAAACCTGCAAAACGTCAGAATATATTGTTTTTGGTTTTATCCATCTATTTCTTAATTTGGTTACTAAGCTTTTACCCATCTATTTAATTTCTTAAATGGGCTACTAAGAAACTTAATTCTATGAGTACTCCTTCATATAGCTCTGTGGATCATTAGTTTCTCATTGTGTTTTCATAATAAAGCTAAATGAGGAGTACTGCACAAGGTCAAACAGGATACTTGTGACTTGCTATAGAATGCTAGTTCAACCCTAATCAACACATGTTCGAGTTCAAAAATAACAATGGTTCATATTCCTTTAATCTGTTCTAAAATTAAAGATATAATTAAAAAACGATGATTTTTAACGATAATTTTATGTTCTTTTAAATGTACCCATGATATTAGTTAAAAATTAAGAGAGTTAGTGTTGTTTAAATTAAATTTCACCTGACTTCAAAGTCCTAAAATAAAAATATATTACTCAATTTAAAACAGACTAAAAAGATAAATATATTTTTAAATTTGAAATGTACCATAGGCTACTTTAATGAGAATATTGAGATTGGAACCTAATAGAAGTGATCACTATATAAAGGGGTAAACCTTCCCTCAGTAAAGCTATCAATTGCAACGACTAAATTAGAAGTATTCAAAGTCTCTAGTTGCCTAATTTTTAGTTGCCACAAAATGACAACTTTATGGCCTCCGCTACTATACTTTGCCATAATATTATGCATAACAACTTGTGCAACTGTAGAAGGCAAAAGACCTTACATTTATGCATCTCCACCACCACCTCCACCCAACCACAATCCGCCACCACTACCGCCACCGTCACCGCCTTCACCCTCTCCTCCTGCTCCACTACCACCATCTCCCCCCCCCTTTCCTTCGCCATCTCCTCCACTTCCACCACCACCATCTCCATCCCCCTCTCCATCGCCACCATTTCCATTCCCCTCTCCACCCCCTAACAATCCGCCACCGCCACCGCCTTCGCCATCTCCTCCACCACTACCACCATCTCCACCGCCCTCTCCTTCTCTTCCACCACCACCATCTCCATCTCAGCCCTCTCCTTCACCACCACAATCTCCATCCCCTCTCCACCCCCCCAACAATCCGCCACCGACACCCCTTCGCCATCTCCTCCACCACTACCACCATCTCCACCCCCTCTCCTTCTCCATCTCCTCCTCTTCCACCACCACGATCTCCATCCCCAACAATCCGCCACCGCCTTTGCAATCTCCTCCACCACTACCACCAACTCCACCCCCCTCTCTTTCTCCATCTCCTCATCTTCCCCCACCACAATCTCCATCCCCCTCTCCTTCACCACTACCCTCTCCATCCCCCTCTCCACCCCCCAACAATCCGACTCCGCCAGCCCCTTCCCCATCACCTCCACCACTACCACCATCTCCACCCCCCTCTCCTTCTCCATCTCCTCCTCTTCCACCACCACCATCTCCATCCCCATCTCAACCCCCCAACAATCCGCCACCGCCTTCGCCATCTCCTCCACCACTACCACCATCTCCACCGCCCTCTCCTTCGCCATCTCCTCCTCTTCCACCACCACCATCCCCATCCCTCTCTCCTTCACCACCACCATCTCCATCCCCCTCTCCACCCCCCAACAATCCGCCACCGCCACCCCCTTCGCCATCTCCTCCCCCACTACCACCATCTCTACCCCCCTCTCCTTCTCCATCTCTTCCTCTTCCACCACCACCATCTCCATCCCCCAACAATCCGCCACCGCCACCGGCTTTGCAATCTCCTCCACCACTACCACCAACTCCACCCCCCTCTCTTTCGCCATCTCCTCCTCTTCCTCCACCACAATCTCCATCCCCCTCTCCTTCACCACCACCCTCTCTATCCCCCTCTCCACTCCCCAACAATCCGCCTCCGCCATCCCCTTCGCCATCACCTCCACCACTACCACCATCTCCACCCCCCTCTCCTTCTTCATCTCCTCCTCCTCTTCCACCACCACCATCTCCATCCCCCTCTCAACCCCCCAACAATCCGCCACCGCCACCGCCTTTGCCATCTCCTCCACCACTACCACCATCTCCAACCCCCTCTATTTCGCCATCTCCCCCTCTTCCCCCACCACAATCTCCATCCCCCTCTCCTTCACCACCACCATCTCCACCCCCCAACAATCCGCCACCGCCACCTACGCCATACTACTACACTTCTCCTCCACCTCCAAAGGGCATATAAGCCAATTAATATTGTATTATTTGTTGTATAATTATGCTACGTACGTGTAAAAGAATAAATGGACATGCGTGCATGGGCATCATGCTTTATAAGATATAATATTTTCATCTTTGTAAACGCTATATTACATTTTTGAGTTCAAATTATATGTACCTGCAATTTGGTTTTGTTCCTTGTATGTGGGAATGGACTCTAATATTTTGTTCCAAAGTGTGAAGGAATTAGAGTAGTGCTTTTTATGTTGGCTTCTTGTCTGCATTATAATTACTTGCCACAAATTTCTTTTTGGGTGTTTTAAGAGTAACCAAACAAGATTTGTGTCTATAAATGAATAAAATATGTTTATGTGCCGACTAATATTGGGCTCCAGTACTCTTGAATTTGAGAGAGCATAATTTGAACTCTTATAATTTTGAGGGGTTCGTCCAAAGTAATATGATTTTGAATTCTTACATATTACTTCCTAGAAAACACAATAATTTCTTAACATGTGTGTAAAAATAATGGCAAATGAGGAATATCATATCACTTTATATAATGAGGTGGAAGAGTCCAATTAATTGAAAAGTGAATTAAGTGTTCGGATGTGTTCGAGTTTGTAGAATTTCAAAGTGGCATAACTTTTGAACCCACAATGTAGCCACGATGTATAATGTTTTAAGCTCAAAACCTTGTTTTAAGCAGTCTAGTTGTCGTTCAATGTCTGGTCAAACCCGATTTTTTTTTTAATTTTTGTTATTTTAATTTTCCTATTCCTAATAAATGTTAGGAAGTTCTTTAGGATTATAAATATGCTTACTAGGGCTTGTGAACAAATATGTTTTCATCAATTAATATTATTATCTTTTGTTCTCTTTGTGAGTTCGTTATTCTCCTTATTAATTCAAGGGTTTATTATTCCATTACCTTTAAAAATAATGATTCATATATATAATTAATACGGACAAACATAAGTTATGAAAAATTCACAGATTAACTATAACTTATAAAAACCTCGCAATCAATATTAAAACCATATGCAACTTTTGTGAAAGAAAATATGAAGTCAAAAATAGTTAGCACTAACTTCAGAATGAAAATAAAATATTATTATGAAATACTCGGTTTCATCTTCATCCTAAGTATTAGAAATTTAGCTAATCATGAAATCAAAAATTAATACTACTAATTATATGTAATAAAAGAACAATAATTAAAAGAGAATTTCTATTAAATCAATAAAAGAAAATACTCCCTGACACTAGTACAACACACACTACAAGAAATTACATAAAAAATGACGCTAAAATTTGTCATATAAAATTCATTTTTCGTCACTAAAACATTTGGTGACAAGTGTTAATCGTCACAAAGATTGTCACCGTATGAGCGTGGTAAAAGGTTTATTTGACAATATATGATGTAAATCACTAAATGTTTTAACTTATGGTGACGATCTACACCATCATCCACTATAAGTAATGACTTGTAGTGTCGTTAATAGCATCACTATTTGAATGAAACTTTCGTCACTCTATATAATGTTTCGTCATCAAAATGTAGTACATTAAATGACGCCAAACTTGTTTTGTCATTAAATGATATTGTTTTAGTGACGAAAATATGTTACTCTATTTAAATTATCTAATTTTAATTACGATAATATTGTCATATTTATGATTATTCTTTCGTCATGTTATTGTGTTTATCGTCACCAAAAATAAGAAAATAAATGACAACAGAACAATTCGTCACCTAATAATATATTTAACATGACAATTATGTCGTTGTCATTTAATATTTTAAATAATATTACAAAATAATTTGTCACCAAAGAGTTAGTTTTTGGGACATATTTTTTAATGTCACTAATTGAATACTTATGGTGTCTCGTCACAGAAAGAGTTAATAATAGTGACAAAATTAGTTATTGTGACTAAATGAATATATAATAGTGACGATATAGTTTGTCACAAAAGAGTTAATTTCTATGACACATTTTTCTCTGTCACTAATTGAATACTTATGGTGACGATAGAACCCGTCACATAAAGAGCTATTAATAGTTACAAAAGTAAAGGTCATCACTAAATGAATATATAATATTGACGACATAACTTGTCACCAAATAGTTAATATTAGTGACAAAACCAATTGTCATAACTAAATGAATATACATAATGACAATACTACTAATAAAGAGTTAATATTATTCGTCATTAAATTTTAATTTTCATTGACCAAATATTATTTGTCAATAAATGATTATAAATCGTGATGATGTGTTGGTCATATTGCGATGTTTGACATTCAAAATGTATTGTTACATTAACAATTTTCAATAAAAAAATATAATACATTTAGTGAGCTTTTTAAATCAACTTTACACCTGTATATAATATAAAGAGAAAAGACAATAAACATTTAAAATAAAAAGTAATTATCTTATAAAAAATAGTAGATTCACAAATTCAACAAAATACCCAACTAGTTAGTAAGCGAATAAAGTTGCTTAAATAATCTAAGTACCACAAAACCAAATTATATAATCCAAAAGCTAAAATTTTGAAATCCATATCCTAAGAAAATGTTTAATTAAACCTTCTATCTTGCGGTTATTGACCTTCCGAGAAAAAATCTCTATGTGCTCAAAAAAACATAAAGACATAAATCAGTCAAATAGTTATGAAATTAAAAAAGAAATGTATATAAATAAAGAAATGTTTAATAATAAATTGTGAATTTTCCAAAACTATAGCTATAACATTACTAAAAAACTTATGCTATCTTTTTAGGCATATAAATATGGAACAATAATATTATTAGTCAAATGCAATCAAACAACTAATGATCTTAAGCTCAAATTCACCAAACAGTTAACTTCGAACAATAAAATAAAATAAATAAACCAATAAAACCAAATTCATCAAAGTCATGTCCATATAAAAAGTTCAAAAAAAAACATTGCTTGAGTGCATGTTAAAGAGAAAACTTGAAAATATGTTATCTAGCATGTTCAACTTCTGTGTAATTCATTGATCATGTATTGAGTTCATATGAACATAAACCATAAACACAACCAGTTTCAAGATCCATTGAACATTAACAAACATTTATAAGCATATTTATTACTCAAAGTAATAAAGATCATCTTTGTCCCATATAGAGAAAAAGATATAAAATCATGTTTGTCTCATAAACAATGTAGCCTCAAATCATGCAGAACGTTAACAAATCAAATCTAACTATAACAGTATATATAAATCAAATTCATGTTTGTCCTAAATGGAGAATATTTCCAAAACTGTTATGACAGTTGTTATTGTCAGTTGCTACTGCCTAAAGGCAGCAGTTCTTACTTCTTAGCTTTGTTCTTATCTAACCACAATAACTATTCAAAATCATAGAAATTGATATTTTTGTTATAGAATTGAGCTATCTTGTAAAGGCCAAAAGAAAAAATTTAAAAATATGCTAAAGTATTGTTTAAAACTACAAAATTTCAAAATAGTAACATACAATTATAAAATGTGATGCATAATTATAACATATTATAATTATTAGAATAATTAAATTTTGGATACACAAAATAGCGCTGCGTATTACATATCTTTGAATAAAAATTCTATAAAAATTTGCATAGCTTAATTGCATAAAATCCAAATATTTCATTTCTAAATTATTCAGTCTACAATGAAACATATTTTGGGTGGCGTCAAAGAGAATCCACATGTGTGCCTAATCCATCATGCGGAGACTATATGAACAGGGACGGATAAAGTCAAGTCTAAGTTCTTGAAACCATATTTCGAGAAAGTAAATATATATATCGACCTTGTTCTAAACTCCGCGTCGATGTCCAACATAGTTTATGAGCAAAGAATACAAATGGCAAATCTTGCTTCCCAACACCAAAGATAATGAATAATATCTCTTGCACTTGAAAATAATTTTATCACAGAAGTAGTAAGAATAAAAAATAATAAAGCCACTTACGTAAGTCGTGTCCTTAATGAAAATAGCCATGCTACCATCTTTCTCAAAAGTTCATAGCACAACGAGCATGTTGCTCCCATCGATCAAGAGCCTCGAAATGATGGACACTTAAAGTCTGCTTTGCACGTAATTCCTCAAACTCCATCCTTCTATATTGAAGTGCATTTAATTTGAAATAATAGAGGAATTAATAGTTTAGGTGATTACAAGTAATGCACAAAAAGCATGCAACTAATAGCCATTCTACCAAGTTTTACTTTTAAATTTTGGATAAATAATTGAAAACCGGCCTCATAATAGTCAAAAAGGACATATCGATGCTAAATAATCATGGACACAAGGTTCATTCATTGCATTTGTTGCATTTTTCATCAAGACGTAAGACCTCGATCATTTCATACAATGTTAAAGCAACATTGAAATCAAATATTTCAAAAAAATTAAATAATCTGAAACCAACTGTTTGATGTTTTCCAAGCATATGGACCCATTTTTGTTTGGTTCCAATAATGCAAATTCCCTTCAAATAAAATAGCTCATTTATAGTCGGGGTTTTGCATGTAGTCCATGATTTTGACAAACAATATGTTAGAATTATAGGATCATATACACGCGCACACAAACGATAGAGAATTAAGAAGAACACAAGAGATTTACGTGGTTCCCCAATTTGGGTACTCCACAAAGCATGACTTATTATTTATTGATGATTCCTCGTTACATGGGGTTTTACAATAGATAGTATATATACCTATTAATCCTATTCCAACCCTACTTCATATTATGGTCAATTACCCATAATACCCAATCCAATTAACAACCCACTAAGTCTCAGTTTATTGACCTTGCGTGACACGCTACCGCCAAGTGTTTTCCGCAGTCAGCCTCACCGCCATTAGCCCAGACGCCTCCTCTGAGGAGGCAGGCGCTCAACGCTTATCTTCCCCGCTAACTCCAGCGCCCGCCTCTGGCTCCGATTCAAGACTAGCCCTTTTCAAAGGCTTTTTTTATTATGAGTCACAAGTTCCCAACACAATATATAGGGCGGAGAAATTATTAGAATGTGTAAAAAGAAGACAAATCATCAAAGTGCGAAACAAAGAAACAAACCAAGAATTATACTGCAAGAAGAACAAATAAAATTAAATCGGTGAACGTGTGACATGTAATTCATCAAGCATGAATGTTATCACCCTTTTAAGGAAACCAAATGGCAAAACTATGTTTTTCACCACTATACTTGCAAGTTTTACTTAATACACCATTGAACTTTTAATTTTTTGAATTACCCCATTAAACTAATTAAAATAGTAAAATTGGGTCATTCCGTTAAAAAAAGTTGTCGACGTTAAAATATTGCTTATATGGCTACCGACGTGGCAAAAAATAAAAACATATCAGGACAACCCCAAAATAGGTCCATTCCATCGAACCCATTCTGAGTCGCCACATACATGGTACAGAAAACAATTACAACTTTATTAATACAATTGTCGTGCAAGATATGACAACACTTAAACTGTGAGTTTAAATACAAATATATATCAACTGTGACTCATGTCCCAACCGTGGACAACACCTCATAATGACACCTTACATAAAGGTATATTCGAAAACTGTTTTAGAAATTAAAATCTTTGGGAAGTGCTCAAGGAAACCTTCGTACATGGGAGGCCATGCGTCTAGGTTATAATAGATATCATATGGCCACAGAATTATCCTTAGTTGACCCAATAGACCCCAAAGAAAAACGAAAAGATTACTATCATATTCTTCCCAATGGTGAGTCTTCTCTTGACATATCATTATCTTCATTGTCTCTAATTGGGTATTATACTCCAAACAAACACCAAGATTATATAGGTAGTGCTTGTAAATATACTCAGCAAGTGGATGAGCACAACCCTGTCTTATGATGACACGAGGTTGTATGTCATTAGACATCTTGTATGATAGTGGCAAAACACTCTTCCAAGTTAAATTCACCTCACCCTCAACATCTATAGACCACCGTTCTATTCCCCTATTATTCCCCGCTTGTCCCAGCTACACTTTTATTACCTGAAAGGAATTGTGAAGCAAAAGGATGAGCACAACTAGCTCAGTAAAGAATATCATGACTAAAGATAATTAAATTATCAATAGCCTTCATCAGTAATAAATTAGAGATTTAGAACATATGGTAGATGATAAAACTTTTCAACCATAGTTGCAGCGGAACGAGCAATCCATTAGAAGAGTCAAATAGACCATAAAGTCTATTATCTTCTCTATGTTAAAAATCCACCAACAATGTTTTATCCCTGTAACATCAATCAACAGTTCTGGTCCACAATCATATGAATAACTCATAATCATAATTGTGATTCTAAATTTCTCTTCGCATCCGTGATTAAGATAATTTTCATCACATGTCTTTACTCGAAACATCAAAGATTATGGTTATACCAAATCACGATTCATGTTCATAATCATACTAATAAATTCATCTTTGCACTACGGCCAAAGATATTCAACAACAGCTCATCTCATGCACTTCACAGCCAAAGATATTCAACAACAGTCATCTCAGGCACTACTAAAAGCCAAAGATATTCATCAACAAGTCATCTTTTGCACTACATGCCAAAGATATTCAACAACAGTCATCTTTGCATTACGAGCCAAAAATATTCATCGAAATCATTCATCTTTTGCACTCACGTGCCAAAGATATTCGGTTATATCATCATTTAGGAATGAGGATGATGCAAAATATTTTAAAGAAAACGAATCCAAGTGAAACAAAAGAACAAATATTAAGGATTCGTACTTTAAACAACCCAAGTTCAAAAATACTTCATAAATAACCGAGTGGAGTAAAATTCAAGAATGAAGACCAAAACATAGATCCAATCAAAGATAGGAATCATAATGACAATCTTAGATACGTAGAGAAGAAAACTTAATTTTTCCGTGAATAATGTCGATTTGTGAATAAAGGTCGTGATACGTGAATAGTAACTCGGACACCAAAAGATAGAAATTTCACAAAAAAAACATCATCATGTTTCGTGAATAGTACTTGTGAATAGTAACTCGTGAATAGTAACTCATAAATAGTAACTCATGAATAGTAACTCGTAAATAGTAACTCATGAATAAGAAAGTTGGACATGAAAAAAAGTTCTAAATTTGATATAAAAAGTTCAAACCAATATTTACGACATAATGATATTGAAGAAATAATATCATTTATGAAGAAAATAGTACTTGATCCGATCGAATATGGATATAGTGTGACGCCCCAAAATTAGGTATACATCACCCATCTGGGTCGCCAGATACATGGTATGTAATTCAAATACAACTTAATAATACAACCATGCGGTACAATACGACAAAACATAAATCGTGAGTTTGAATACAAATATTATCTACTAGAGATTATACAAACTCAAAAGGAGTCCTCATTACAATTATTATCACACTATTTCACGCAGAATAGTGAGGACTACTAATGCTATCCTTTGGACCATCACTCCGCTCCCCGACTCGTCCCAAATTTATATTCTCATTTCAAGAAGAGAACAAGTGAAAAAAAGGGTGAGCTCAACTAGCCCAAGAAGAAATATTATGACTAAGATCATGCGTAATAATTTATCATTAGTCTCCAACAATGTTAAACCGATAAAATATAATGAGACATCAAGTTTAATCGCAATGAACAAGCAATCCATTAAAAGAGTCAGTAGAAAATAAAATCTACTATCTTTTATGATTAAAAAGGTTTTCATCATCATTATCGCCGAGACTCAAATTTTAATAAATATTCCACATCATCGAATCACCCCTCGCACTACGGCCAAGGATATTCTTTAAGTATCACGACCACAATTATCCATGCACACGGCCAAGAATATTTTGTATTCATTAATGGTCATGATCATGCCAACAATCGGCCCATCAATGCACTACGGGCCAATGAGGACTTTTACCACATCATTTGTAACATTACTACCATGATTACAATTGAATAATCTCTCGGTCATAATCATACCAAGTCCATCTATGCCTTCATGTGCCACATATGACTTTCAACATAATATAAACATGAGACTGATGACAATGATATAAGAATTCAATAAAACAAGTTCAAGAATTAATTTGTCCAAGAACTACTAATGTCCAAATTGTCAACATGATACTGCTTTGTAGAGTAAAATTCAAGAATGATCAGAAGAATATTTCCATGAAAAGATACTGGATGAAACTAAAATATCAAGGATATTCTACTAATTTCATGGAGTATAGAAGTTAAAACTTTAACCAACTGAGTATAATAAAGAATGGAATAACAAAAGAATCACCATGCATGCGGTACTTCGCATAAACAGGTTATTCCAACAGAATACTAAATAACGGAACCAGTCGTCGTAAATTTGCACCGGCTGCGGGATGTTCCAACATAATAATAAAGAATGAAATAACAACAGAAATCACCATGCATGCATAAACTTCATGACAGACAAAAGTTGTTCCAAGCGTAATACTAATAAGACGGAATCAGTCCCCAGAAAACTCACGTATGAACAATATTCCAATGTAATAATAATAAAGATTTTAACCAGTCCCTGTAAAATGCATGCATGTGATATTCCAATGTAATAATAAAGACGTAATTAGGTCAAAGTAAAATGCATGTATACATGATATTCCAATGTAATAGTAAAGACTTTTAATAATAGAAGAATGTCACCAAGTATAGGGTGATCATAGCGATATGAGTTATTCCAACATAATAATAAGCAATAGAATAATAATGATTCTTTTCATGAATAAGAAAGAATAACACCCTCTTAGTAAAAAGAACCGAATATAAGAGTAGTTAAGAAGTAAATCTTTTCTTCTTTCTCTCTATAATTTTTCTCTCTAGAGTTTCAAATTGAATTTGTAAGAAAATAATGAAGGAATGAGCTTTTATTTATAGAAAATGGATCCATAAGAATTCAACATAGTAACTAAACTCATGAGCATTTCAGATTGATTTACTTTAAATGAATAACTTTATAAAAAGATTTTACTATACGCAAACACTATGCAGTAACTATGCAAACACTATGTATAATAAAATATAATATATTCTAATTATTGTCTAATAAAAGCAGATAGCTTTATAAAAGTATTCGCTTTTATATAAAAAGATTTTACTATGCAAAAACACTACGCAACACTATGCATAATAGAATATAATATATTCTATTTATAGAATAACTTTATAAAAGTATTCGCATTTTATATAAAAGATTTTTCAGATTATTACATTAATAATACCAACAAAACCGGAAGTGACTTATCACGTAAAGATCAATAATCAATATCGTGTGCTACTATGCAACCACGCCAGACATCGTACTTTTAACACCGGGTGTTTCAACAGATTAACAGTAAAACTTCGCCGTTATTTTCAAAAAGTATTTTTGTCGTTTTCTCAATCGACAATAATTCCGTTGTGGGGTCCACCAACGATTGTGTTGTCAGACTAACATTCCCCGTTAAAACGAATATTCCCACCAATCGAATATTATATAACAACTTGCGTACTTTGCAAAATTTATAAATATTACCGACAACTATTATATCAATTTCACTCCATAATATTCAAAAATAATATTTATAGAAAATTCATCTTTATTCAAAAAGTTGGAGTTTTACAATCTCCCCTTCTTATGAAATTTCGCCCTCGAAATTAGGGTACGTACCTGGTATGTCGAAGAGGTGAGGATACCTTGATTTCATTTCAGATTCTAACTCCCAAGTCATTTCCTCAACATCGTGGTTTCTCCACAAAACTTTGACTTGAGGTATAACCTTGGTGTGTAGAAAATGTTCCTTCTTATCCAAGATTTAAACAGGAACCTCTCCATACGTCAAATCTTCCGCTATTTCATCCGGTTCCAACTCAATAATGTGGTTCGGGTCTTCCACATATTTACGTAACATGGATATGTGAAAAACGTTATGAACACGGGACATACTTGGTGGTAAAGCGAGTCTATAGGCCACAGTTCCTACTCGATCAAGGATTAAAAATGGGCCGATGAATCGAGGATTGAGCTTTCCTCTCTTTCCAAATCTCGTAACTCCTTTCCATGGAGCAACACGTAACAACACATGATCTCCTATATCGAATTCCACGTCCTTTCGATGAAGATCAAAGATAACTCTTTTGTCGATCTTGTGAGGTTTTTATACGTTCACGGATCATTTGAATCTTTTTCGTAGTCATACGTACCAACTCTGGTCCCAACAACGTTGTTTCACCCACCTCATCCCAGCATACTGGAGAACGACACTTTCTTCCATACAACTCTTCAAATGGAGCCATGCCAATACTTGCTTGATAAGCTGTTGTTGTAGGAAAACTCCACCAATGGTAAGAACTTGTCCCAACTTCCTTGAAATCAAGGACATGAGTCTTAATAGATCTTCAAGAGTTTGAATAGTCCTCTCCGATCGTCCGTCCGCCCGAGGATGATATGCCGAAGTTAAATCGTAAATCTGTGCCCATAGCTTTTTGCAAACCAACCCAAAATCGCTGAAGTGAATCTTGGGTCTCGATCGTAAAACTATGGATACCGAATACCATGAAATCTTACAACCTCGTTTATGTACATATCTGAGCAAGACGTTCAAGTGTATAATTTTCTCATATCGGTAAGAAATGAGCAGACTTGGTCAATCTATCAATAATGACCCAAATCGCATCTATGCCTCGAGAAACTTTGGGAAGACCAAGAATCTAAATCCATGGTAATGTGCTCCCACTTCCATTCTGGAATTTCAAGTGGTTTCAATGGACCTTTTGGTACTTGATGCTCCGCCTTGACTCGTTGACAAGTTAGACATCTTGAGATAAAAAGCGCCATCTCTCTCTTCATATTGCCCCACCAAAATGTATGTCGAAGATCATGATACATTTTGGTACTCCCAGGATGGATTGCAAACGGTGTGTTGTGCGCCTCCATCATGATTTTATACTTTAAATCAGGTTCGTTAGGAACACAAAGTCTAGAGTTGACTAGAAGTATTCCTTCTTCATTGATTCTTGCTTCCGGCATCGCACCTTCTTACACTTTCTTCTTCATACGCATCAGCTCCGGATCTGTAACTTGAGCAGCTTTAATTTTATCAATTAAATTCGGTTCTACTCGTATATTTGTCATCATCACGTGGGTCCCTGGAGTCTTTATCCCTATCTCCATCCTTTGCAAGTCATACAAAATGGGCCTTTACGTTGACAATATTGCATTCGTACCCGCATATGATCTTCTACTCAATGCGTCAGCTACCACGTTCGCTTTTCCAGGATGGTATTGGATAGTATGATCATAATCTTTCAACAATTCAAGCCAACGTCGTTGTCGCATGTTAAGTTCCTTTTGAGTGAAGAAATATTTGAGGCTTTTATGATCCGTAAAGATCTCCATTTTTCCCCATACAAGTAATGCCTCCAAATCTTTAGTGCGAAGACAACAGCTGCCAACTCTAGATCATGAGTAGGATAATTCCTCTCATATTCTTTGAGTTATCGTGAGGCATAGGCTATGACTTTTCCATGTTACATGAGAACACATCCTAACCCTTTGCCCGAAGCATCACTATAGATGACAAATCCCGCCAAACCAGATGGTATTGTCAGAACAGGTGCTGAAATGAGTCTCCTCTTGAGTTCTTGAAAACTCTTCTCACATTCCTCGCTCCAACCGAACTTTGTATCTTTCCGAGTCAGCTGAGTTAGTGGAGTAGCGATTCGAGAAAACCCTTCTACTTAATCTCCGATAATAACCAAATTGGCCGAGAAAGCTACGTACTTTGGTCATCGATTTAGGTTGCTCTCGACTTTGAATAGCTTCAATCTTTGTCGGGTCAGCAGATATTCCATGACTTGATACCACGTGCCCAAGGAATGCTACTTCTCAAGCCGTAACTCGCATTTCTTCAACTTGGCATAAAGCTTATATTCACGAAGCTTTTGAGTATCACCTCAAGTGTTGCTTCATGATCTTCACGGGTTTTGGAATATATGAGGATGTCATCAATAAAGACGACCACAAAGTGATTCAAATATTCCTTGAATACTCGGTTCATCATATCCATAAAGGTAAGCAGGAGCATTAGTCAATCCAAAGGACATGACTAGAATTCATAATGCCCGCATCGCAGAGTTAAAGCCGTCTTTGGAATGTCATCTGGTTCTAATCTTCAATTGGTGATATCCGGAATGAAGATCAATCTTTGAAAAGAATTTGGCTCCTTGCAATCGGGTCAAACAGTCATCAATACGTGGCAATGGGTACCTATATTTTTGATGGTGACATGATTCAACTCCGATAATCAATAAAGTCGATACTCCCATCTTTCTTCTTCACGAATAAAAAACAGAGCACCCCAAGGAGAAGTACTAGGATCTAATAAAGCCAATGTCTAACAATTCCTCGGTTGAGTTTTTAACTCCGAAGTTCAATAGAGCCATTCGATATGGGGATTTAGAAATGGGTTTTCAGATGGGTTCAAGCGTCGATACAAAATTCAATTTCACGCCTGGGGTAGGCAGAAGTTCTTGAGGAATACGTCAGAAATTCATTAACAATAGAAATATTATTCAAAACCGACATATTTTTGTTTAGATTTGTGACATGAGCTAAGAAAGCTTGACATCCGTTTTTCAATAAACGAATAGCTTTATGGCTTGAGATGACAGTGATTGATTTTAATGGTTTGGTTGCTTGAATTCGCATAATAGGTCGATTAGGAATATGAAAGCTAACAACCTTACGAAAATAATCAATTTTTGCATGATGAGTAGTTAACCAATTAATCCCTAGAATTACATCAAATGCAAGTATTTTTAATGCAATAAGATCGACATGTGGGTACCAACTTGAACCAAACAAGACTTATAAACTGTGAATGTAATGAAGGTTTCTCCCAACGGAGTTTCCACAGATAAGTCAAAGTCTAATTTCTCCGGAGTCAAATTTAATCGTTGAGCGCAAGTAGGAGAAATAAAAGAATGGGTAGAACCCAGATCAAATAAAGTGTAGACTTATTTAGAGTTTATGATAAGCTTACCCGTGATGACCTCATTCGGGTTCCTTACTTTCGGGAGGTCACAACAAACGCTCTCCCCTCAGACTATCGGCTTTGACTTTTTCGGGATGGCCTTTGGTGCCTCCATCCTAATTGAATTTGTCTTCTGGTGAATGACAAAATCGGGCTAAGTGACCTTCTCTTCCACAATTATAACATGCTTTGGGCGACATCGCTAATTTGGTGATGTGTCCCTCCCTCCGCATTTAAAGCATATGATGGCGGTCTTTCTCTTTCCTTAACAACGGGTCTTTGGTCGACGTCTTTCCATCATTGTTGAATCTCTCTTCTTGAAATATCCATTCTTATTGTTTTGGCCTCGATTACCACCAAGTGGTTACCATTTCGCCCGTTGATTCCTCCACGCTTGTTGTCACCGCTTCGATGGCTCGCTCTTTGGTATTATCATTTTGTCAATTTACCGCTTCTTTTGGTTGGCGTTGACTCGTTATCGCGCTCCACCAACTAAGCCCTAATTACAACATCCGAATACAAAAACACGCTTTATGAGAAATAAGATGTTGACGTATCTCCCGCTTCAAACCTCTTAAAAACATTCGCGCCATTCTCTTCATTATCCACCAAGTGGGACACTGGTTGGGATAACTCGCAAATTTTGCCTCGTATTGCGACACGGTCATATTGTTTTGCTCCAATTTGATAAACTCCACCTCCTTCATGTGACGAATACTTTCGGGAAAGTATTTGTCATTGAACAGCTCTTGGAACTTCTCCCAAGACATCTTCAGTACGGCAGGTTGAGTACGTTTTACCGATTCCCACCAGTAATCTGCCTCTCCGCAAGAACATAAAGGCTAAGAAGGGTACCTTTTGCTCCTCGAGCATCCCAAGACATCAAATATCTTGGTGATCTGCTTTATCCATGCTTCCGCCATAAGTGGTTTTGGCTCTCCCTTAAACTCCGGTGGTCAGCCTCCTTGAATTGTTTAGCGGTGTGCCTACCGAGAGTTTCAGTGTTTCCACCTACATTTTGGACAGGAGCCGCTCTCGCCTGCTGTTGCATGAATTGCATAAAGCCTTTGAACAATCCATCATTCATCATTTGGTCAGTGTTGTTGTTTGCATGAGGATTGTTGCCTTCCTGATGCACATTCTCCTGATTATTGATATGTGGAGACTCAACGGTCTCTTGTGCTCCATTACTATTCTCAACTTTTTTGGATGTCATTTTCAAATACTGCCACAAAACAAAGGTTAATTGACATGTAACATAATATCTCTAAACTCTGACCAACCAATTTAAATACAAAATAAATTTAAGTAGGTCCTACTAGCGAATAAGGAATTCTCCCTCCTCCTAGTTCTAGTATCACATCTTAGCCAGGGATCATATCCCTAAGTTTTGATACCAACTGTAACGCCCCCAAAATTAGGTATACATCACCCATCTTGGGTCGCCAGATACATGGTACAGAATTCAAATACAACTTACTGATACAACTGTCGTGTACAATACGACAAAACATAAACTGTGAGTTTGAATACAACTATTATCTACTAGAGATTATACAAACTCAAAAGGAGTCCTCTATTTCACAGAATAATGAGGACTACTAATGTTATCCTTTGGACCATCACTCCGTTCTCCGACTCGTCCCAGCTATATTCTCATTTCCTGAAGAGAACAGTGAAAGAAAGGGTGAGCTCAACTAGCCCAGAAGAAATATTATGACTAAGATAATGCGTAATAATTTATCATTAGTCTCCAACAATGTTAAACTGATAAAATATAATAAACATCAAGTTTAACTCAGAATGAACAAGCAATCCATTAAAAGAGTCAAGTAGAAAATAAAATCTACTATCTTTTATGATTAAAAAGGTTTTTCATCATCATTATCGGCATTTGAGACTCAAATTTTTAATAAATATTCTACATCATCGAATCAATTTCGCACTGGCGAGGATATTCTTTAGTATCACGACCACAATTATCCATGCATGCACACATGGCCAAGAATATTTGTGTATTCATTAATGGTCGTGATCATGCTAACAATCGCCCATCAATGCACTACTTTCACCCAATGAGGACTTTTACCACATCATTTGTAACATTACGGGCATGATTACACCGATAAATCTCGGTCATAATCATACCAAGTCCATCTATGCATACTTACTGGCCATGTAGATGACTTTCAACATAATATAAACATGAGGATGATGACAATGATATAAGAATTCAATAAAACAAGTTCAAGAATTAATTTGTCCAAGAACTACTAATGTCCAAATTGTCAACATGATACTGCTTTGTAGAGTAAAATTCAAGAATGATCAGAAGAATATTTCCATGAAAAGATACTGGATGAAGCGCAAATATCAATGATATTCTACTAATTTCATGGAGTATAAAAGTCAAAACTTTAACCAACTGAGTATAATAAAGAATAGAATAACAAAAGAATCACCATGCATGCGGTACTTCGCATAGACAGGTTATTCCAACAGAATACTAAATAACGGAACCAGGTCAGGCGAAATTCGCACCGACAAGATGTTCCAACAGAATAATAAAGAATGGAATAACAACAGAAATCACCATGCATGCAGACTTGGATGTGACAAAGTTATTCCAATGAGAATACTAATAAGGACGAAATTAGGTCCCAGGCGAAACGCATGCATGACGGGATATTCCAATGAATAATAATAAAAGAAGAACCAGTCCGACGTAAAAAACGCATGCACAAGATATTCCAACGTAATAATAAAAGGCAGAAATTAGGTCCGGCCAGAAACGCATGCAGCAGTGATATTCCAATGTAATAGTAAAGACGGAATAATAGAAGAATGTCACCAAGTATAGGGTAGACCGCGTATACAGGTTATTCCAACATAATAATAAGCAATAGAATAATAACAGTTGGGGTTTTACATATAGTGCTGAAAGAACTTGTACCGTATAACAATAATCAAAGTACTAGAATAATCACAAAATACGCTCGATATTATAGAGAGAGAAAGAGAGAGAAATATTTAGTTTCTGTTGTGTTTTTTAAAAAGAGATTTTTAAAAAAATATAGAATTTTTTTTAAAACAAATTTTTTAAAAATTGAATTTTTAAAAAAACGGACTTTTTTAAAAAACAGATTTTTTAAAAAAATTAGAATTCTGTTTTTTTTAAAATTCCATTTTTTGAAAAAAATCTGTTTTTTAAAAAAGTATACTTTTTAAAAAATTCTGTTTTTGTATTTTTTGTTTAATTTTATTATGTTTTTGTTATTTTTAAAACAGTATAATGTTAAAAAAAATTCTATTTTTTAAAAAACTGCTTTTTAAAAAAGTTTCGTTTTTTAAAAATTCTATTTTTTTATAAAAATATGTTTTTTAAAATTATATTTTTATAATTCTTTTTTTTGAAAAAAAATTGTTTTTAAAACTGTTTTTAAAATGTTTTTAAAAAATTATATTTTTTATAAAAACTTATTTTTTAAAAAGTTTCATTTTTTAAAAATTCTATTTCTTAAAAAAATCATTTTATAAAAAAATTCTATTTTTAAAAAGTTTCATTTTTTAAAAATTCTTTTTTTAAAAAAACTGCTTTTTAAAAATTATATTTTTTATAGAATTCTATTTTTTTAAAATTCTATTTTTTTAAAAAGCGTATTTTAAAAAGTTTCGCTTTTTTAAAATTCTATTTGTTTTAAAATCATTTTTAAAAATTATATGTTTTATAGAATTCGCTTTTTAAAAAAATCTATTTTTTAAAAAAAATTTGTTTTTAAAATTTCATTTTTTAAAAAGTTCCGTTTTTTAAAATTACATTTTTCAAAAAATTTATCTTTTTTGTAGAATTCTGTTTTTTTTTAAAATCTATTTTTTTTAAAATAACTATTTTTTTTAAAAGCTGTTTTTTAAAAAAGTTCTATTTTTTTTAAAAAATCATTTTTTGTATTTTCTTTTATTTTATTATGTTTTTTATTTTTAAAACTTTAAAATGTTAACTTTTTATTTTGAAAATCTGCTTTTTTGATATTTTTGCCACATAAGCAATATTTTTTATTTTTTTGCCACGTCGGTATACATACATAAGCAATATTTTAACGTCAGTCAACTTTTTTTAACGGAATGACCCAATTTTATTATTTTAATTAGTTTAATGGGGTAATTCAAAAAATTAAAAGTTTAATGGTGTATTAAGTAAAACTTGCTAAGTATAGTGGTGAAAAACATAGTTTTGCCGAAACCAAATCAATAACCAACCATAGTCTAATACTATTTCATGACAATACATCAATATTTATAGCTTCTTGTAGCGGAAATGTATGATCCATCCCACATCAATTCATCACCTAGCAGCGCACACCAGTGTAGACGAGCCCAATAAGTATATTGGACCACCTCCGTACCTAAAAGGTTAACCTATTAGGTTGAGGCTGTAAGACCCCAACTTTTATAAATAAAGATGAATTTTCTATAAATATTATTTTTGAATATTATGGAGTAAATTTGATATAATGTTATAGTTGTGGGTAATATTTATAAATTTTGCAAAGTAAGCAAGTTGTTATAAAATATTCGTTTGGTCGGGGAATATTCTTTTTGTCGGGGAATATTCGTACGACGGCATAATCATTGGTGGACCCATTAGCGGAATTATTGTCGAATTGAAAACGACAAAAATACTTTATAAAAATAACTACGGAGGTGTTACCGTTAAAACTGTTGAACTACCCAGTAGTAAAAAGTACAAAGAATCGTGTGGTTGCATAAGTAGACACTAAGATCGATTATTGATGCTTACGTGAGAAGTCACTCAACCTATACTCAATTATTGCTATAGTAATTCACGCGATCATATCTCTTATATTATTGATTCAATTATTGTCACAAGATTATCTCAGATAATATGTTATATTATTAAATCAATAATTGAGATGACAAGTTATAAATGATTAATAATTGTTGAAAGATTAAATATGTGTTGATTAAAAATAAAATGATTTGTGGTAATATTTATTCAATCCTTGATGTATATAAAGAGTCTATTATGAGACGTTTGTGGTAAGTTTGGTTATTTTATGGGGGGCCCATATGTCATCATCTAAGAGCCTCTTCGTCAATAGTAATTACCTTCGTCAATAGTAATTACCTTTACCAGACGTTAAACCACTTGCCGTTTCATATTACAGGCGTCGAACCAATTGTCGTTTCACATTACAAAGGCCAAACCACTTGGTGTTTCACATTACAAAGCGCCAAACCACTTTTCTTTTCACAAAGACCAATCGTCAAGCCACTTGCCTTTTCACATTTCAAGTGCTAAGCTAGAAATCTTCTATAAATAGAGGCCTAGTGCTTCATTATTTTTCATTTAATTCATTCAAGCTATAGAGAGAGAAAGTATAGAGAATAAGAGAGAAAGAAGAAGAGTATCTCGTTATTACACCATTGCAGCAGATTCTATCTACTACTAATGTAAGGGGTGTTATTCTTTCTTATTCATGAAGAGAATCGTTGTTATTCCATTGCTTATTATTCTGTTGGAATAACTCAGATAATGCTGATTTACCCTATACTTGGTGACATTCTTCTATTATTCTCATTGGAACATCCATGTCATGTGTTTTTAAGGACCGGTTCCGCCTCTTTATTATTCTGTTGGAACATCCTCGTCTGGTGTGTGTTATACATCGGACTGGTTAAAATCTTTATTATTTTGTTGGAACATCCTTGGCATTGCAAATTTTGCTCGACACGGTTCCGTTATTATTATTCTGTTGAATAACTGTCTACGCTAAGTACCGCATGCATGGTGATTTCTTTTGTTATTCCATTCTTTATTATACTCGATTGATTAAAGTTTTGACTTCTATACTCCATGAAATTAGTAGAATATCCTTGATATTTGCGCTTCATCCAAGATCTTTTCATGGAAATATTCTTCCGATCATTCTTGAATTTTACTCTACAAAGCAAAAGATCATGTTGACAAATTGGACATTATTAGTTCTCGGATAAATTAATTCTTGAACTTGTTTTATTGAATTCTTATATCATTGTCATCATCCTCATGTTTATATTATGTTGAAAGTCATCTCGTGGGCTCTGTAGTGTATAGATGGACTTGGTATGATTATAACTGTGGATTATTGATTGTAATCATGGACCGTAATGTTACAAATGATGTGGTAAAAGTTATCATTGGTCTGTAGTGCATTGATGAGCAGTTGTTGGCATGATCATGACCATTAATGAATAGACGAATGTCCTTGGTCAGAAGTGCATGGATAATTTGTGGTCGTGATACTAAAGAATATCCTTGGTCAGAAAGTGCAGGGTGATTCGATGATGTGGATTATTTATTGTCGAGTCCCAATGATAAAAGTCATGAAAAACCTTTTAAATCATAAAAGATAGTAGATTTTATTTTCTACTTGACTCTTTTAATGGATTGCTTGTTCACCGCATTAAACTTGATGTCTATTATATTTTATCGCTTTAACATTGTTGGAGACTAATGATAAATTATTACGCATTATCTTAGTCATAATATTTCTTCTTGGGCTAGTTGAGCTCACCCTTTCTTTCAACATTCTCTTCGTGAAATGAGAACATAGCAGGACTAATCGAGAAGCGGAGTGACGGTCCATAGGATAACATTAGTAGTCCTCACTATTCTGTGAAATAGTGTGTTAATAATTGTAATGAGGACTCCTTTTGGGTTTGTATAATCTCTAGTAGACAATAATTGTATTCAACCTCACAGTTATGTTTTTTCGTATTGTACACGACAATTGTATTAGTAAGTTGTGTTTGAATTTTGTACCATGTATTTGACGACCCAATATGGGAGATGTATACCTAATTTTGGAGGCATCACAGAGGCTCTAACACGTCTTCTTTGAATCATTCAAGAGTTTTGCTCGACTCTAAAACTACTCCACCACGCCAACAACAAACGTGTGTCTCAGTAGTTACTTGGAGCCATCCTGAGCCCTTCTCCATTCGATTCAAATACTTCACCTTTGAGTCCTTCAAGAGTTTTTCTTGATTCTAATATTACTCCACCACGCTCGGGGCAAACGTGTTTCAGCAACTTCCCTAGAGTCATCCTAAGCCCGCTCCACTCGACTCGAATTATCTCGTGCTCCACCTGATTCAACTCTATTTTGCTCCACCCATGAGGCCTGCGAGAATTTATATTCGCACTCTCCTAGCACCTTGAAGTTGATACTTGGACTCCCATGAGGCCTGCGGATTTTTTACCCTCGCACTCCCCTTGCACCTTGGAGTTGTTACTTAGGCCCATCGAACCATGGGCTTTGATACCATTTGTAGCGGAATTGTACGATCCATCACACATCAATTTATCACCTAGCAGCACACACCTGTGTAGACGGGCTCAATAAGTATGTTGGATCACCTCCTTACCTAAAAGATTAACCTATTAGGTTGAAGCTCTAACATACTTATTAACTCATCTACACTC
The DNA here is from genome assembly GCA_020205605.1 of Panax ginseng. Classification (NCBI taxonomy): domain Eukaryota; kingdom Viridiplantae; phylum Streptophyta; class Magnoliopsida; order Apiales; family Araliaceae; genus Panax; species Panax ginseng. The sequence continues at coordinate 7,204,040 of CM035147.1, forward strand.
TTGAATTTATCCAATGTGGGATTTATGTGAAATATCTCAACACTTCTCATTGCTGTCATGGCTTAAAGTTTACTGCAGATCAAGATCATTACTCTGGAATAGATATTTTACACGTTTACATTTGAAAAATTGACCCTTCAACTTCTTCAATAGAAATGTCAATAAGCCTCATTTAGACAAAAGTTAACAAGCCCTTGTTTGTTGAACTGGGTGAGTGACTTGCTTAAGAAACTTACTTGGAATATGCAAGAATGGTAGGGCACATAGGCATTATCAGTTTTCAGTTAGTTTTGGTACTTTAGGGGAATGAAGAAGCTCATTTTACATTGACTAGGTAATTTTGCTGCCCTCCTCAACCTTCACTCATCAAGGTTGTCAATTGACAATTCTGCTTGTTTGTTAAGCTATTATCCTTATGTCTACCTACTACTCAAACTATAAACCCCTGCCATTGGCCAACTAGTCAATAAACAATCATACTTTTGTCCTACTAATGTCGTATGTGTGTACACGGATGATCAATGGTGCTTAGTACTTGTGAATATTGTTATGATTTGTTAAATGAAAAGCAGACATACCACTATTTTTATTTAGGAGATAATTGCTGAACTCTTTCACATTTTTTGATTGGATTGCAGTTTTGTGGTTGGCAGATGTTTATCTCACTCCCTTCTGCACCATCAAAAAACTAAGAAAAATAAAATAACACCTCTTTCTAAAACAAGAGACATATTTATAGGAAAAATAAATTTGTGGCCTAATTTAGGTTCCTTGAACTTGGAAACTTTGTTCCCTTTTTTTCTCTTCTTTCTTTTTTGACTTCAATCTCTATATGGTAATCCTCCAAGAGTCATTTTCCATCTTTAAAAGCTGGAACAATTATCTTTTACTTGCACAAATATAAATAAGATAAATTCAAGATTGTTCCACCTCCTTTTTTCTTGTGAGGATTTTTCTTGCCTCTTTTCTTCCATAAATAGGAGTATTAAATATTGATTTTGATAATCAAGATTTTGACTTTATTGTAACAAAATATTAAATACTACAAAAAAATAAAATATATTAATTTAATAAACTAATATAGTTAAAAGGACAAAATTAGGGATAATAAAATGTATGAATTATATGTCTATCCAATTATACTACCCCATTTTTGTAGGTTGCACTTAGCATGTGCAACAAGCCTTTAAACCCCACCCCAAGTGGATGAGTTGTGTCTCGTGAGGGTTTCTAGTGAATATACCCACAAAATTCAAAAATACTTTTGGGTTCAACAAATTATGAAATTGAAAGAAACTTCTGAATATCCATGGGCATTATACATAAGCAAGATTAAATTCAAAATCACACTTTCACCTTATCAAAAATACTCAATCTTCATTTAGACACCATCATTCATAAAATTAATTCCATGTGATGCATTCACGCGTTTGTGATGCAACTCTTAGTAGGGACTTTTACCATGAAAATAAAGCAAATATTTTTTTTCTCGCTCTTTTTACCTTTTTTCATCATTTTTTTCTTGACTTGTGCAATGTCTTTTTTTCATAGGCTTTTCAGAGTTACCCATGTAGTGAGAGTTGGACCAATGACTCCCAAATAAGTTGGCTTTAGGGTACTAGGTGTAGAGACACCCCTAAGGGCTTACTAACTTGAATGACAAAGGCCAAAAAACTAAACTAGTCAAACTGCTTTTATTCATCACACTTTTCAGCATGAATATCGATGCTTCATAAGGCTTGGATACCCAGTTATTTCGTTTAATGGACATTGAAGCAGTTATTTATTTCTTTTTTTAAACTTTTTTTTTCAATTTTTTTCTTGAAATTGCTCAAATCATAGTTTATATCCACAACAAAGAGTTAGTGTATAAATGTGTAGTGCAAAAATGCTTTTGAAATCAATTTTATTCCAGATGGTATTTCAAACTAAGATTTTGTACCTTATCAAAGATTCAAGAGTTCTAAATCATTCAATCTTAATCATGAGTTCTAACTCCACGAAAAATTATTAGAATAAATTCATTCCATCAAAAGTCAAACAAAAAATTTCATTTTTTCAATTTTTTGTTTATTTTTTTCAAAAAGAATTAATTTCCTAAAAAGAAGAAAAATAAATACATAAAAAATCTATTAATAAAAATGCAAAACTTTCCCCATACCTAAATCATGCATTGTCCTCATTGTGTATATGAAAATGAAGAAAATGAAGAACAAAGATGTGAAATAATTTTACCTTGTATGGTGGAACATTTGTTCTACAAGAAAATGTGGTGAGAAGGAAAACAAATGTACATATCTACAAATTTTATACAACATGAAAATAATGCTACCAGTAAATGAGTGATGTAAACAGACAACTTAGAGTGAATTTCGTAGGATTTTTTAGGAGGTATGGGTAATTGAAAATAGTCGAATTTGCATCGGAAGAACAATTGAAAGCATACACGATCGATTCTTTTTAAAATTGGGTCAAACATTGACAAAGGAAAATGAAGGTTTCTTTTGAAAAATTCTAACTTCATAAAATCTATCCAAACTTGCCATCCATATACGTTACCAAGGGACACTAAAGCATTTTCATCATTTTGAATAATTGTTATACCAAGATTTTTAGTTATCACTTGAATTGGACTGTTCACTACTAAAAAAATAGTCATTTGTGATGGACATAATCCATCACAAAAAGTAAAAAAATCATCACGAAAGGTTTACGTAATGGCTTTAAGCATCACAATGGACGTCAAAGGTTTTACGTGATGGTTTTGGCAATCACTCAAACGCTTAGTGTTTTTGTGATGATTAATATAATCACATTAACACGTAATCTATTGTGATTGTCAAAGTCATCACAAAAAACAAGACTTTAGGAATCAAAGGTAAGAACGCGAATCTCTATTTACGTATAATTTATTTTACTATATTAATTGCATCAAATGATACTTGTAGGATTCAAACCTTCCCCCCATTTGCAAGCTAAATAACAAGTATTACCATTACACCAGGTCCCAGATCATGATTATTATTTTAAAACAAAATATAAAAGAAAACATATATGAGTTGACTTACTAAACAAAATTACTTATGAGTTGGAATTATATGTACTAAAGAAAATTACTTATGAGTTGGAATTATATATGAGTTGGAATGCGATATATACAACAATTAAAAAGTATTTACAAAAATAAAATACAAACAACATAATTACAAAAATAACGCCAACATAATATTACGCGGATCTTTTTTCCATATACACGTCGGTTACATTCTCTCTCATCCCCAAACCGCTCCTAAAATCAAGCGAGTGGAACATAACATTCATATTTTGAAATCGGAGAAATCCAATTCTTCATGCGCGAGTGAGATCTAAGATCACAGCAACTTCAAGTTCACAGCAACAACTAAGATCGGAGAAGACGAAATAGAATACAAAATCATCATCAACAACTAAGATCACAGCAACTTCAAGTTCAATTTCAGTAACATCTGAGATCGGAGAAGACGAAATAGAATACAAAATCATCATCAACTTCAAGTTCAGTAACCAAAAACAATATCACAGCAACTTCGATACAAATCTGAACTCTGAGGTATGTGAGTTTAAAGTTCGTATGCATATAGTTACCTATGGTTACTACGGTATTCGTATGTATATTGGTTAACTTTATTAAGTTTTTCATAATTAAAATGGTTACTACAAATTACTATAGCGTTTGGTTGATTCATTCATATGTTTTAGATTATGGTTACTAAATAAATATAAACATTCACTAACCTGCATTTATTTGATTAATTTATAATTTTTAAACGAGTTCTCTTGAATTTTTATATTAATGGTTACTCATCATAAACATTAGTTCTTGTCTTACGAATTGTTAGTTACCGCTCTATTGTTGTTTTAGTTCTTATATAACATTATATTGTTCGGTGTTGTCTTGTTTCTTTGTCTAATGATATCTTGGTTATGTATTGACAATATATTTAGTTCTTATGTATGACAATATGTTGAGTTCTTGTTAATGTCTTTGTCTTGGTTACTTTGTAACATTATATTGTCTAATGTTGTCTTGGTTTATTGTATGAAGCTATGTTAGTTCTTGTCTAATGATGTTTTGGTTACTTTGTAACATTATAATATCTAATGATAAGTTTAGTTCTTGTCTAATGCTTCCTAGGTTACTATGTAACAATATATTAGTTCTTGATTCATGATGATTTGATTATTGGGTAACTTTATTGTGGTTAATGCATATTCTTCGATCCGTTCTTTGTTTAAAATTATAATGGTTATTGTATAATATTCTTGAACAATCTTGAATTGGTTAATGAAAATGATGAATTAGTTCTTGACTAATGTTAACTTTGATATATTGGTTACTAACTAATTTCGATTTATATTATTATATATTTGAGGTTACTCATTGACTACATTATATTAGTTCTTTGTCTAATATTGAGGTGTATCAGTATAAAAATTATATGTATATATTTACCTATGGTTACTACAAATTCCTATGGTTATATATGGTTACTAAACAATTAAATGTATATAGATACCTATGTATGAACAATTATATGTATATGTTTCTTGACTAATCTTTGAGTTAGTTCTTGTTTAACATTATTTTGGTTCTTGAATAATATCTTGATTTGGATACTATGTAAAAATATAATGGATACTCATTAATTATCGAATGGCTAGTTCTTGCATTAATCTAATTATACTTATACTTATATTTTTATATTAATGGTTACTTGTTAACTACATTGGTTATATTAATGTTTACTTGTTAACTACATTGGTTACAACAATTATTTTTAAAGCGCCCCACAAACCTCTATATCTTGGTTGTTTTTCACTATAACAATTAAATGGATGATTTTTTATCTTATGGTTACTAACTAAACATGTGTTTCAAGTTTCGCTTCACATTGGATTTTGTTCTTGTATAATGTTGTTATGATTCTTTGTGCAATATTTGATTAATTTATATTGGTTTGTTTTATTATGATGGAAACTAATTGGCTACATTGGTTACCTTTATACAACTATCATAATTTAATTGCTAAACAAATAACATTAAACTGATTGTTTCCATTGTCTTGGTTACTGCATAATATTACTAATTAATGTTGAATTGCTTACTAACTAATGTTGATTTGGTTATTATGTAACATTCTTTTGGTTCTTCGACTAATCTTCGACTTGCTATCTTGTGTAAAACTATAATGATTACTGACTAATGCTGACTTGGTTACTTTGTAAAATTATAGTGCTGACTTGGTTACTAACTAATGCTGACTTGGTTACTGACTAATGCAAACTTAATTACTGTAATGATTAATTGGTTACTGTAATATTGGTTGCTGAAGCATATTAATGTACACTTATACTTATATTTTTTTATATTAATGGTTACTTGTTAGCTACATTGGTTACATTCTTATAAAAGTTTGCCTTTAGTTGGTAACAAACAAATTATACTAGTTATTTTTTACTATAAAAATGCAATACAAAATGTATTTATCTTGTGTATACTAAGTAAATATATGTTAGTTCTTGTCTAATTTGGATTTAGTTAAGTATATAATGTCGACTTGGTTTCTTTGTGTAATATTATCATGGTTCTTGCATTATATTACTGTGTTTTATAGTGATTATTTTATATTGATGGTTACTGATTAACTACATTGGTAGGTACCTTTATACATCTGTTAGTCTTTAATTTGTAACAAAGTCATTACTGATTATTTTGGTTGTAAAATGAATGTAAAAATATTTTTATAATCTTGACTACTAATTACATATATCTTGGTTCTTCAGATAATATGTATTTAGATCTTTGTAAGGTGTTTATTTGGTTACTTTATCGTTATTCAGCTTTTATAATTGTTTCTTTTATATTGGTGGTTACTCATTGAATACATTGGTTACCTTCATACAACCGCTAATCTGATTATATATATTGGTTGTTGTATACTATTTAATTGGTTACTGATATAATGTTTATTTGGTTCAAAGTGACAATTTGACAATTTCATCAAGTTTGGAGTGTCGGATTTTGGCGTTTTCAGATCCTAATTTCATTGGAAACGGGTCAACGATCAAAAGTCACCAGCTTTGCTGGTGAACTGCAGGTTTTTTGGTCGAATTCCATCATTTAGGCCTTCAAAATTGTATGTAAAAATTTGGTTTATTTTTTTCGTTACTAAAATTATGTAATTTGTTCTCGTCTCAATATTGATTTGGTTACTTTACAATGTTTATTCAGTTGTTAGACAATGGCTATTGACAGTAACCAATACAACAAATTTAATTGTTTACAGGAATATATAATTGTTTACTGCTAGTAACTATTAACCACATGGTTGGTAACATTTTTGATGGTGTACAGTAACCAAAATTGATGTTGATTAATATTTTAATTTTTGATTCCATCATGAGTTATCAATATAAAGTAAACATATACATTGAACAATTGGTAACTGTTCTGAAATATTTTTATGTAAATTTGGTTATCCATCTAAAATAAAATGGTTACCTCTATATTCATATTTAGTTACCAACTGGCATAGACCATTTCTAAATAACTTTTATAACTATGTAATTTAAAAGTATCCATCAGCTAGATAAATGGGAACCCTCACATGTACATTAAGCACTTGATAACTGTTCTGATATAAGTTTTTAATTATTTGGTTACTAACAAAAACTAAAATGGTTACCCTTATATGCATGTTTGGATACCAATCGCACTCTCTCAAACTATTTTTATTTTAATATGAGATCTATAAGTAACCATATATATAAATAAAAACTCTCACATGTACATTTAACGATTGATGTTTGTCCTGATACAAGCTTGTAACTATCTGCTTACTAATAACAGTAACCATAATGTAACATAATAAAACAGTAACCACATAATTGTATAATAGTAACCAGAATAGGTTTTAATGGTAACCAAAACATAAATTTCATGTAATGAAACCCAGTTTAGGCAATCCATGTATACTAAACAATTACATATTAACCAGAATAAAAATAACAATAACAAAAATCCCACATCGAGGGCACAATAATAGTAGCCAAACCATAAGGTAACAGTAACCAAAACAAAATAAAGAAGTAACCAAATAGTTATATGAAAAGTAACCAGAACATGTTTTAATGGTAACCAAAACAGAAACAACCTGTATATCCAACCCAGTTTAGGCAACCCATGTATACTCTCACATGTACATTTAACACTTGATATATGTCTTGATACAAGTTTGTAACTATCTGGTTACTACCAGAAAATAAAATGGATACCCTTCTATGTATGTTTGGTTACCAACTGCACCTTTCAAATAATGTATCAGACACAACTTAATACGAACCAGCAAACAATGTCAAATAATTGATTATATAATCAAATATGTAATTCCATTTACATAAGCTCCAATAAAACATTACATACTCACTAACCATAACAAATGGTTATGGATATCCAACAAAAATCAAAGAACGAAACACAATTCAGAAGGACAAGACAACGACAATCGAACAAATCAAAATCTGGTACAAATCTTCCTGAAACTTGAGCTTTTTGGTTGCTGCTACTTTCTTCTTCACGGTCGCTTCTCATTCTCTAGAAATGACTTCTACATTATGAACCTGTGGGAGGAAGAAAAATACATTGGGATTAGTGAATAGAGAGCCCATGTAGGATGTGTTTGTGGAAATGAAAGTAGAACTAGAAGAACATAAACCTTGTAGAAGATATCTGAAGGAATTTACAAAAATAATACATCAATGTATACTAAGAAAATACATGGTTTAACCATACTAAAAAAAAGCAAGAATAGTTATATGACAAGAATCAAACTATGTTTTAATGGTAACCAACACACAAAAAAATATGTAGACCAAACCCAGTTTAGTCAACCAATGTATACTAAGCAAATACAAGGTAACCAAAATAACATAAAAAAAGTAACCAAAATCCCAAATTGAGGGAACACGAATGGAAACAAAATCCCAACTCAAGGAAACAAAAATAGAATCTAAATCAGAAAATAACAGTAACAAAAAACATACTAAAGAAGTAACCAAATATTTATATGATAGTAACAAAAACATGTTTTAATGGTAACCAATACATAAACAACATGTACACCAAAATCAGGTTTAGTCAACAATATATATACTAAGCAAATACACGGTAACCATAACAACATAAAAAGTAATCAAAATATCAAATCAAGGTAACAAAAATGGTATCCAAATTTCAAGCTAACAGTAACCAAAACATAATGCAGAAGTAACTAAACAGTTATATGATAGTAACACTAACAAAATTTAAATTAACACACCTTTAAAAATTATATGATAATAGAACAACATGTATGCTTTTCGATCCAAAACCTTTTTTCACTAAAATGAACAACACCGTGAATCAACAAGTGCAACAAAAGTAAATTAAAAAATAATTAACTAATTAATTTACTCCCCCAAAAAAAAGAAGACTAATCAAGAGAAAAAAATGAAATATTAGTAGAAATATCAAGATGAAAAAGAAAAAAAATAAATAAATAAAAATATCAGCCCTAATTAATAGGAAAAAAGAAGACTAATTAATTAATGATGAAGATGAATAAAAAGAAGAAATACCAGTAGAAATATCAATACAAAAAGAAGAAAAATATCAGTAGATGAAGAAATATTAGATGAAAAAATATCGGTAGATGAAGAAATACCGGTAGATGATGAAGAAGAGGAATGACAGTTGAGAGTTGAGAGACTGGTGTTCTTATGCATGATGACAATGCATGGTGGCGTAAGAAGATGACGACGAGATGCTTCGAGAGGAGAGAGAGAAGAGAGAGAAATAGTAAGGGCGGATAGAGAGAGATTTAAGGAAGATGAAAATTAATTTGCTACCCATTAATACTAATCCCTTAATTTAAGGATTTTTAATTGTATTAGGTTTGAAAATAAAAATGATAAAGTGTAGTATTTTTGTAATTATTTTATAACTGTATGATTTTTGTAATTATTTTCAAAAATGTACTAATATATGTAATTGTCCCTTTTTTTAAAGTACTAAAGCAGAAGGCCCACACCATTTCATTTCTGGCCCTTTTAATTTTATATCAGTTCATTACTTTATTTTCTCCGTCATTTTCCCATTTGGCCATTTCAGAGTTCATCGCGATTGGCGGATCGTCGTTATGGCTCATCATGCAGAAGGCTGTTTCGCCCTAGCCATAACATAGATCCAAATTGTTGTTTTGACTTTGGCAATTCTGCAATTGAAGACATCAAAAATAGATTGCTTTCTTCCAAAGTGCTTCCGTGTTCTCATGTAAGATATTCATATCAATTATGGGTTAACCCTTTCCCTATTTGTTGTTCCTCCGAGTTCAAGGCGAGATTGCTAATTGCTTATTACATTATTCATCCAGTCTATTATTGCTTATTAATATTGACTATTGAGAATTTGAGAGTTAAATAGACATCTTCAGAACTCAGTAAGTGGACTAGTGGTGCGTGGTCATAACTCATAAGCACCGCACAAGTCACAAGACTCACAACATGTTCCGGACTTCCATGGAAATTGGAATATAGATATAGTTTTAAATAATCAACAAAAGTACAAAACTAGTTTTAAATAATAATGTTAAAATAACAAACCGTTGTTATACGTTATAGTTTTAAATAATAACAAAGCTGTTCGGACTTTTAGACTTCCATAAACACATCTTCCGATTAATAAATAACAAAACTAGTTTTAAATAATAATGTTAAAGTTAATAAGTTATACAATGTTATCTTAATTTTAATTAAAGATATATTCTTACATGTGATTAGGAAACCTTGGTGATTCATTAATTTTGGTGGAGACCCTTGCTCTATTGCTCTGATTTGTAATCGTATAAAAGGTACTAATTTCTCTCTTCTTGAGTTCTTTCTCTAATTAAGCTGTGTAGCTGTTCTTTGAATCAGATTTGTTCATGTGAATTAGATTTTTCATTGTGTATTTGCGTTTATAATATTGATGATAGTGTAGTTAATTGAAATTTTTATTTTTTGTTTTAAAGTAATGGGAAAATCACATACCGTTGATTCATTTTTCAAGAGAAAGCAATCAAATCATGTTGACACCTCTTTGCTTACCCCTGAGCCTAATGTTCAAACATATCTTCCTATCCCTGAACAAGAACAACGTTCTCTAAAATCACCAAGAATTGAAGGTAGAGAATGGAATATTAATTATTTGGAGCGTGATCCTGGAAAACGTATCGAAATATGTAAATGTCCTGGTGATCTACTTGATGAAGTTCGACGAGCTTACATCAATTACGGTCCATATCAATGCATTATTCCTGAGTACCCTTTATACGGATCTCGAAAAGCATCCTCGCCGCTTTCAATCATCATGGTTCAAGGTATTTCCATCTTGGTTAGAGTATTCCCCTTCAAAGGATGCCGCATTTTGTCTACCTTGCTATCTCTTTAACAAAGAAGGTGCACAACATGGGCAAAGTAGTTTTTCAAAAGATGGATTTAATAGTTGGAAGAAAGTAAGAGATGGGAAGAATTGTGCATTTTTGAATCATGTGGGAAAAGATCCAAATTCATTACATAAAATGGCTCAAAAATCATGCGATGATCTAATGAATCAATCACAACATATTCAAAAAGTTATTGAGAAACAAACTTCTGAACAGCGTGCAAACAATCGATTGCGACTTAAAGCCTCAATTGATTTAGTTCGCTATCTTACACTCCAAGGTATGGCTTTAAGAGGTCGTGATGAAAGGAAAAGTTCCATCAATCGTGGTAATTTTCTTGAATTAATAAGCCTTTTTGCTGAGTATAATGAAAATGTTGCAAATGTTGTGTTAGAAAGGGCTCCTCAAAATGCCTCATATACGTCACCCCAAGTCCAAAAAGAGATTTTATTGGTTTACTCAATGAAAATTAGAAAGGCAATTTCATGAGGAAATCGGTGATGCAAAATTTTGTATTCTTGTTGATGAAGCTCAAGACCGATTAAAAGGGAGCAAATGGCTATTGTTTTTAGATTTGTTGACAAAGATGGTTTTATTAAGGGGCGCTTTTTTGGTCTCATACATGTATCGAGATCGAGGCGCTTAACTCTAAAGAACGAGATATTTTCTACTCTTTCCGTTATGATCTTGACTTTCATAATATTCTAGGTCAAGGATCTGACAGAGCAAGTAATATCTTGAGTGAATGGAAAGGGTTACAAGCTCTAGTTGTTAATGAATGTCCAGTATGCATATTATGTCCATTGTTTTGCTCATCGTTTTAATTGGCATTAGTTGCAACATCTAGAGAAGTTACTTTTGTACATCAATTTTTTCAAAATTGAGTTTTATTATAAATATTGTGGGCGCTTCTTGTAAGCGTAACGATGAATTAAAAGGCGCCCAATTATCCGATATTGCTTTCATTTGATTTCCATTGAAGAGCTTGGGATTTGGGACAGAATGAATCAGATTGGTACTTTACAAAAAGGTTGGAGATACACGATGGGGTTCTCACTTAAGGTCTCTTTCTAGCTTGATAAAGATGTTCAGTGCAACTTGTGAGGTTTTATTGAACATCATCGATGATGGAACTTGGGATCAACGCGGAGATCTTGATTCGGCTTACACTTCTTTGACTTCTTTCGAGTTTGTGTTCATCTTGCATCTTATGAAAGCAATTATGGAAATCAACGATATGCTTTCTCAAGCTTTGCGTGAAAGTCTCAAGATATTTTAAATGTTATGCACCTTGTGAAAACCACAAAGAAACTTATTGAGGAAGTTGAGAGATGATGGATGTGATACTTTCATAGTGAAGGTGAAGTATTTTTGTGAGCGACATGATAGATGTCCTGATTTAGATGCTTTATATGTTGAGAGAAGAGGTCGAGCTCGACATCAACAAGATAAATTTCTGATGATTGAGCATTATCGGATTGATATATTTGCAACTATAATAGACTCTCGATTCAAGAGTTAAACAATAGGTTTAGTGAGCGTGCGGTGAAGTTACTTGTTCTAAGCTCTACATTGGATCCACAAAATGGGCTTACGTCTTTCAATATTGATGATATTTGTAAGCTTGTGGATGAATTTTATCCCAAAGACTTCACGAGCATGAGAAAGAGGACTTAAGGATACTGATTAAGATTACGAGTTTGATGTACTCCAACATCAAGAATTTCAAAAGTTGTCCACTATTTTTGATCTTTGTCAATGGTCGGTGAAAACTAGAAAGTCAACAATCTATCCACTAATCGATAGACTGATCAGACTTGTTCTAACTCTTCCAGTTTCTACTGCAACTATAGAACGTGCATTTTCTGCTATGAGTCATGTCAAATCTGAACTTCGAAACAAGATGGAGGATGAATATCTTACAAATTCTCTTATTGTCTACATTGATAAAGAGATTGCGAAACAGTTCAGTACAGAATCAATCATAGATGGATTTTGTGATTTGAAAGAACGTCGAGTGTAATTCTGACAAAGCTTTGATATGTTCTAAAAGACTTTTTTTGTTATGTTTTGTTGTCTTTGTCAAAGCAAATTCTATTTTTATATTATTTTTGTTTTAGTAAATATATATTTTGTAATGGTGGGCGAATATATTTTTTTTGGCCCCAAGACTAAATCTCGCTCAAAGTCCACATTATCATCACTTAATCTATCTTTAACAATTTATCAATTATTAATTTTTAATTAAATAACTACAAAACCATGCATGCTGTCCATGCAGATATTATAAAGAGTTCACCTAATTAAGCGGAAACTAATCGAACCATGCAAGTCAAAGTTGAGCACTAAATTAAGTTTGACATACCCATTAAGCTAGTAGTGTTGCAAAAAACCTGCAAAACGTCAGAATATATTGTTTTTGGTTTTATCCATCTATTTCTTAATTTGGTTACTAAGCTTTTACCCATCTATTTAATTTCTTAAATGGGCTACTAAGAAACCTAATTCTATGAGTACTCCTTCATATAGCTCTGTGGATCATTAGTTTCACATTGTGTTTTCATAATAAAGGTAAATGAGAAGATCTGATGAGGTCAAATGCGATCATCTTGTGACTTTGCTTGCATATAACGCTAGTTCAACCCTAATCAACACATGTTCGAGTTCAAAAATGACAATGGTTCATATTCCTTTAATCTGTTCTAAAATTAAAGATATAATTAAAAAACGATGATTTTTAACGATAATTTTATGTTCTTTTAAATGTACCCATGATATTAGTTAAAAATTAAGAGAGTTAGTGTTGTTTAAATTAAAAATGAGAGTATAAAGTAATATCAAATTAAGAATTTCACCTGACTTCAAAGTCCTAAAATAAAAATATATTACTCAATTTAAAACAGACTAAAAAGATAAATATATTTTAAATTTGAAATGTACCATAGGCTACTTTAAAGAGAATATTGAGATTGGAACCTAATAGAAGTGATCACTATATAAAGGGGTAAACCTTCCCTCAGTAAAGCTATCAATTGCAACGACTAAATTAGAAGTATTCAAAGTCTCTAGTTGCCTAATTTTTAGTTGCCACAAAATGACAACTTTATGGCCTCCGCTACTATACTTTGCCATAATATTATGCATAACAACTTGTGCAACTGTAGAAGGCAAAAGACCTTACATTTATGCATCTCCACCACCACCTCCACCCAACCACAATCCGCCACCACTACCGCCACCGTCACCGCCTTCACCCTCTACTCCTGCTCCACTACCACCATCTCCACCCCCCTTTCCTTCGCCATCTCCTCCACTTCCACCACCACCATCTCCATCCCCCTCTCCATCACCACCATTTCCATTCCCCTCTCCACCCCCTAACAATCCGCCACCGCCACCGCCTTCGCCATCTCCTCCACCACTACCACCATCTCCACCACCCTCTCCTCCTCTTCCACCACCACCATCTCCATCCCCTCTCCCCCCCAACAATCCGCCACCGACACCCCTTCGCCATCTCCTCCACCACTACCACCATCTCCACCCCCCTCTCCTTCTCCATCTCCTCCTCTTCCACCACCACGATCTCCATCCCCCTCTCCATCCCCCAACAATCCGCCACCGCCTTTGCAATCTCCTCCACCACTACCACAAACTCCACCCCCCTCTCTTTCTCCATCTCCTCATCTTCCCCCACCACAATCTCCATCCCCCTCTCCATCCCCCACTCCACCCCCCAACAATCCGACTCCGCCAGCCCCTTCCCCATCACCTCCACCACTACCACCATCTCCACCCCCCTCTCCTTCTCCATATCCTCCTTCCACCACCACCATCTCCATCCCCATCTCAACCCCCCAACAATCCGCCACCGCCTTCGCCATCTCCTCCACCACTACCACCATCTCCACCGCCCTCTCCTTCGCCATCTCCTCCTCTTCCACCACCACCATCCCCATCCCTCTCTCCTTCACCACCACCATCTCCATCCCCCTCTCCACCCCCCAACAATCCGCCACCGCCACCCCCTTCGCCATCTCCTCCCCACTACCACCATCTCTACCCCCTCTCCTTCTCCATCTCTTCCTCTTCCACCACCACCATCTCCATCCCCCAACAATCCGCCACCGCCACCGGCTTTGCAATCTCCTCCACCACTACCACCAACTCCACCCCCCTCTCTTTCGCCATCTCCTCCTCTTCCTCCACCACAATCTCCATCCCCCTCTCCTTCACCACCACCCTCTCTATCCCCCTCTCCACTCCCCAACAATCCGCCTCCGCCACCCCCTTCGCCATCACCTCCACCACTACCACCATCTCCACCCCCCTCTCCTTCTTCATCTCCTCCTCCTCTTCCACCACCACCATCTCCATCCCCTCTCAACCCCCCCAACAATCCGCCACCGCCACCGCCTTTGCCATCTCCTCCACCACTACCACCATCTCCAACCCCTCTATTTCGCCATCTCCCCTCTTCCCCACCACAATCTCCATCCCCTCTCCTTCACCACCACCATCTCCACCCCCAACAATCCGCCACCGCCACCTACGCCATACTACTACACTTCTCCTCCACCTCCAAAGGGCATATAAGCCAATTAATATTGTATTATTTGTTGTATAATTATGCTACGTACGTGTAAAAGAATAAATGGACATGCGTGCATGGGCATCATGCTTTATAAGATATAATATTTTCATCTTTGTAAACGCTATATTACATTTTTGAGTTCAAATTATATGTACCTGCTGCTTATTTGGTTTTGTTCCTTGTATGTGGGAATGGACTCTAATATTTTGTTCCAAAGTGTGAAGGAATTAGAGTAGTGCTTTTTATGTTGGCTTCTTGTCTGCATTATAATTACTTGCCACAAATTTCTTTTTGGGTGTTTTAAGAGTAACCAAACAAGATTTGTGTCTATAAATGAATAAAATATGTTTATGTGCCGACTAATATTGGGCTCCAGTACTCTTGAATTTGAGAGAGCATAATTTGAACTCTTATAATTTTGAGGGGTTCGTCCAAAGCAATATGATTTTGAATTCTTACATATTACTTCCTAGAAAACACAATAATTTCTTAACATGTGTGTAAAAATAATGGTAAATGAGGAATATCATATCACTTTATATAATGAGGTGGAAGAGTCCAATTAATTGAAAAGTGAATTAAGTGTTCGGATGTGTTCGAGTTTGTAGAATTTATAAAGTGGCATAACTTTTGAACCCACAATGTAGCCACGATGTATAATGTTTTAAGCCCAAAACCTTGTTTTAAGCAGTCTAGTTGTCGTTCAATGTTTGGTCAAACTCAATTTTTTTTTAATTTTTGTTATTTTAATTTTCCTATTCCTAATAAATGTTAGGAAGTTCTTTAGGATTATAAATATGCTTACTAGGGTTATTAATATTATTATCTTTTGTTCTTTTTGTGAGTTCGTTATTCTCCTTATTAATTCAAGGATTTTATTTCCTCACCTTTAAAAATAATGATTCATATAATTAATACGAACAAACATAAGTTATGAAAAATTCACAGATTAACTATAACTTATCAAAATCTTGCAATCAATATCAGAACCATATGCAACTTTTGTGAAAGAAAATATGAAGTGAAAATAATTAGGCACTAACTTCTAATGAAAATAAAATATTATTATGAAATATCCGGGTTTTCATCTTCATTCTAAGTATTAGAAATTTAGCTAGTCATGAAATCAAAATTAATACTACTACTTATATGTAATAAGAACAATAATTAAAAAGAGAATTTCTATTAAATCAATAAAAGAAAATACTCCCCGACACCAAATACAACACACACTACAAGAAATTACATAAAAATGACGCTAAAATGTGTCATATAAAATTCATTTTTCGTCACTAAAATATTTAGTGACAAGTGTTAATCGTCACAAAGATTGTCACCGTATGTGCGTGGTAAAAGGTTTATTTGACAATATATGATGTCGTCACTAAATGTTTTAACTTATGGTGACGATCTACACCATTGTCACTATAAGTAATGACTTGTAGTGACGTTAATAGCATCATTATTTGAATGAAACTTTCATTACTCTATATAATGTTTCATTATCAAAATGTAAAGTACATTAAATGACGCTTAAACTTCTTTTTTGTCATTAAATGATATTGTTTTATCGACGAAAAATATATTACTCTATTTAAATCATCTAATTTTAATGACGCATAATATTGTCATATTTATGATTATTCTTTCATCATGTTATTGTGTTTATCGTCACCAAAAATAAGAAAATAAATGGCAATGTAACAATTCGTCACCTAATAATATATTTAACATGACAATTATGTCGTTGTCATTTAATATTTTAAATAATATTATAAAATAATTTGTCACCAAAGAGTTAGTTTTTGGGACATATTTTTCAATGTCACTAATTGAATACTTATGGTGATGATAAATCTCGTCACATAAAGAGTTAATAATAGTGACAAAATTAGTTGTTGTGACTAAATGAATATATAATAAGTGATTTATATAGTTTGTCACAAAAGAGTTAATTTCTATGACACATTTTTCTCTATCACTAATTGAATACTTATGGTGACGATAGAACCCATCACATAAAGAGCTATTAATAGTTACAAAATTAAAGGTCATCACTAAATGAATATATAATATTGACGACATAACTTGTCACCAAATAGTTAATATTAGTGACAAAATCAATGAATCATAACTAAATGAATATATATAATGACAATACTATTAATAAAGAGTTAATATTATTCATCATTAAATTTTAATTTTCATTGACCAAATATTATTTGTCAATAAATGATTATAAATCGTGATGATGTGGTGGTCATATTGTTGTTTGACATTCAAAATGTATTGTTATATTAACAATTTTCAATAAAAAAAATATAAAACATTTAGTGAGCTTTTAAATCAACTTTACACTCAGATATAATATAAGAGACAAAAGGTAATAAACATTTAAAATAAAAAGTAATTATCTTATAAAAAAATAGTAGATTCATTGATTCAACAAAATGCCCAACTAGTTAGAAATAAACAAATTGCTTAAATAATCTAAGTACCACAAAACCAAATTATATAATCCAAAAGCTAAAATTCAAATCCTTATCCTAAGAAAATGTTTAATTAAAACCTTTCACCTTGCAATTATCGACCTTCCGTAAAAAACTCTATCTGCAAATCAAAAAATATAAAGACATAAATATTCACCAAATAGTTATGAAATTAAAAAATAAATGTATATAAATAAAGAAATGTTTAAATAATATATTGTGAATTTTTTCAAAACTATAGCTATAACATTACTAAAAAAAACTTATGCTATCTTTTTTAGCCCATAAATATGGAACAATAATATTATTAGTCAAATGCAATCAAGCAACTAATGATCTTAAGCTCAAATTCACCAAACAGCTTAACTTCGAACAATAAAATAAAATAAATAAACCAATAAAACCAAATTCATCAAAGTCATGTCCATATAAAAATTTCAAAAAAAACACTTCTGAGTGCATGTTAAAAGAAAACTTGAAAATATGTTATCTAAAGCATGGGCAACTTCTGCGTAATTCATTGATTTGAGTTCATATGAACATAAACCATAAACACAACCACCCAAGTTCCATTGAACATTAACAAATATTTATAAGCATATTTATTACTCAAAGTAATAAAGATCATGTTTGTCCCATATAGAGAAAAAGATATAAAATCATGTTTGTCTCATAAACAATGTAGCCTCAAATCATGCAGAACGTTAACAAATCAAATCTAACTATAACATTATATATAAATCAAATTTATGTTTGTCCAAAATGGAGAATATTTCCAAAACTGTTATGACAGTTGTTATTGTCAATTACTTCGCTTTAAAGGCAAGACTTCTTCTTACTTACCTTTGTTCTTATCTAACCACAATAGTTATTCAAAATCGTTAGTTATCAAAACCGCTTCACTCTGCATGGCCATTGGCTCAAAGGACATCGTGATGGCCAAGAATCGGATACATCAACAACAATGGATCGCAATAAGAACCCCATTTATGATTTATCCATGCGTGGAAGGCGTAATCAACAAATTTCAAAGTATAAAAAATATCCTCCAACTCGTCAGGACATTAATAATCAGATTGCATAACATAGTTGGCCCAAGTAACATTTATAAAGAAAAACATATTTTTAATCTATATTAGTGAACCTATATCAAATAGATAAATAATATAGGTACAATGAATTGTCAAATGTAAAACAAAAGAATAATCTCAAACTGTCGATCCTTCCAAGTTTTAGTCACATAAGCACGACATGCTTATATATTGGGTTATGAATAGGCTCACATGAAGTGACATCATTTATGACAAATGACAACTAATAAGCTAATAATATGAATAACTTCAATCAAAGAAATTAAGTACCATTCTATCTTATTTTAAGTTCCTTTACAAATTTTTGTTATTTAATTGAAAACAAAATGGATAGAAATTGATATTTTGTTATAGAATTGAAGCGATCTTTTAAAGGCCAAAAAAAAAAAATTTAAAAATATGCTAAAGTATTGTTTAAAACTACAAAATTTCAAAATAGTAACATACAATTATAAAATGTGATGCATAATTATAACATATTATAATTATTAGAATAATTAAATTTTGGATACAAAAAATAAGCGATCGTGTACATATATTTCAATAAAAATTTTATAAAATTTGCATAAGCTTAATTCCATAAAATCCAATCATTTCATTTCTAAATTATCAGAAGACAATGAAACATATTTTGGGTGGCGCAAAGAGAATCCACATGTGTGTTTAATCCACCATGCAGTGACGACACATAAAAGGTGACGGATAGCCAAGTCTAAGTTCTTGAAACCATATTTCGAAAGTAATATATATATCAACCTTTGTTCTAAACTCGTCTCGATGTCCAACATAGTTTATGAGTGCAAGAAAGAATACAAATGGCAAGTAATCGCTTTCCCAACACCAAAGATAAGGAATAATATCTCTGCAGACTTGAAAATAATTTTATCACGTAGAAGAATAAAAAAATAATAAAGCCACTTACAAAAGTCGTGTCCTTAATGAAAATAGCCATGCTACCATCTTTCTCAAAAGTTCATAAGCACAACGAGCATGTTGCTCCCCATCGATCAAGAGCCTCGAAATGATGGACACTTAAAGCTTCCGCAGATGTAATTCCTCAAACTCCATCCTTCTATATTGAAGTGCATTTTGAATGAAATAATAGAGGAATTAATAGTTTAGGTGATTACAAGTAATGCACAAAAGCATGCAACTAATAGCCATTCTACCAAGTTTTACTTTTAAATTTTGATAAATAATTGAAAACCGTTTCATAATAGTCAAAGGACATATCGATGCTAAATAATCATGGACACGAGGTTCATTCATTGCATTATTGCATTTTCATCAAGACCGGAAGACCGATCATTTCATACAATGTAAAAAGCAACATTGAAATCAAATATTTCAAAAAAATTAAATAATCTTGCATGAAACCAACCTGTTTGATGTTTTCCAAGCATATGGACCCATTTTTGTTTGGTTCCAACAATGCAAATTTCCCCTTCAAATAAAATAGCTCATTTATAGTGAGGTTTTGAATGTAGTGTCATGAGATATTGACAAACAATATGTTAGAATTATAAGATCATACACACGCACACAAACGATAGAGAATTAAGAAGAACACAAGAGATTTACGTGGTTCCCCAATTTGGGTACTCCACAGGCGGCGGCTTATTGTTTATTGATGATTCCTTGGTTACATAGGGCTTTACTGAGATAAGATATATACCTACTAATCCTATTCCAACCCTACTTCATATTATAGTCAATTACCCATAATACCCAATCCAATTAACAACCCACTAAGTTCATGACGATGGCGTGACGAAGGCGTCAGCGCTTACATTAGCCTGTGACGCCTCGCCGAGGCACAGCCTACCATGCTTATCTTCCTCGCTAGCTCCGGTAGCGCCTGGCTCTGCTCCATTTCATTCAGACTAGCCCTTTTCCAGTGGCTTTTTTATTATGAGTCACAAGTTCCCAACACAATATATAGGGCAGAGAAATTATTAGAATGTGTAAAAAGAAGACAAATCATCAAAGTGCAAAACAAAGAAACAAACCAAGAATTATACTGCAAGAAGAACAAATGAAATTAAATCAGTGGAACTGTGTGACACAAAATTACTGAAGCATGAATGTTATCACCCTTTTTAAGGAAACCAAATGGCAAAACTATGTTTTTCACCACTATACTTGGCAAGTTTTACTTAATACACCATTAAACTTTTAATTTTTTGAATTACCCCATTAAACTAATTAAAATAATAAAATTGGGTCATTCCGTTAAAAAAAGTTGTCAGACGTTAAAATATTGCTTATATGGCGCTGACGTGGCAAAAAAATAAAAAACATATTGTGACAACCCCAAAATAGGTCCATTCCATCCAACCCATTCTGAGTCGCCAAATACATGGTACAGAAAACAATTACAACTTTATTAATACAATTGTCGTGTAAGATATGACAACACTTAAACTGTGAGTTTAAATACAAATATATACCAACTGTGACTCATGTCCCAACCGTGGACAGGACCTCATAATGACACCTTACATAAAGGTATAGTCGAAAACTGTTTTAAAAATTAAAATTTTTGGGAAGTGCTCAAGGAAACCTTCGTACATGGGAGGCCATGCGTCTAGGTTATGATAGTTATCATATGGCCACAGAATTATCCTTAGTTGACCCAATATATAGACCCCAAAGAAAAACGAGAAGATTACTATCATATTCTTCCTAATGGTGAGTCTTCTCTTGACATATCATTATCTCCACTGTCTCTAATTGGGTATTATACTCCAAACAAACACCAAGATTATATAGGTAGTGCTTGTAAATATACTCAAAGCCAAGTGGATGAGCACAACCCATCTTATGATGACACGAGGTTGTATGTCATTAGACATCTTGTATGACGGTGGCAAAACACCCTTCCAAGTTAAATTCACGCCACCTCAACATCTATAGACCACCGCTCTATTCCTCGTTATTCCCGCTTGTCCCAAATTTACACTTTTATTACCCGAAAGGAATTGTGAAGCAAAAGGGTGAGCACAACTAGCTCAAGAAAGAATATCATGACTAAAGATAATTAAATTATCAATAGCTTTCATCAAGTAATAAATCGTAGATTTAGAACATATGGTAGATGATAAAACTTTTCAACCATAGTTGCATAGTGGAACGAAGCAATCCATTAGAAGAGTCAAATAGACCATAAAGTCTATTATCTTCTATGTTAAAAATCCACCAACAATGTTTTATCCTCGTAACATCAATCAACAGATTACGGTCCACAATCATATGAATAACTCATAATCATAATTGTGATTCAAATTTCTCTCGCATCCGTGACGAAGATAATTTTCATCACATGTCTTTACTCAAACATCAAAGATTATGGTTATACCAAATCACAGATTTCTGCTCATAATCATATTTAATAAATTCATCTTTGCACTACGGCCAAAGATATTCAACAACGAGTTCATCTTTGCACTACAGCCAAAGATATTCAACAACAAGTCATCCTGCACTACATGTGCCAAAGATATTCATCAACAAGTCATCTTTTGCACTACGAGCCAAAGATATTCATCGAAATCATTCATCTTTGCACTATAAAGCCAAAGATATTCAACAACAGTCATCTTTGCATTACGAGCCAAAGATATTCATCAGAAATCATTCATCTTTGCACTACAGGCCAAAGATATTCAGTTATATCATCATTTAGGACTGAGGATGATGCAAAATATTTTAAAGAAAACGAATCCAGTGAAACAAAAGAACAAATATTAAGGATTCGTACTTTAAACAAACCAAGTTCAAAAATACTTCATAAATAATCAGAGTGGAGTAAAATTCAAGAATGAAGACCAAAATATAGATCCAATCAAAGATAGGAATCATAACAGACAATCTTGGACACAGAGAACACTACCAAAAAAATGGTCATTTGTGATGGCCAAAATCCATCACAAAAAGTAAGAAAACCATCACAAAAGGTTTACGTGATGGATTTAAGCATCACAATGGCCGTCTTGTATACACCCATCATGAAAGGTTTTACGTGATGGTTTTGGCAATCTTATAAACGCTTAGTGCTTTTGTGATGATTAATACAATCACATTAACATATAATATATTGTGATTGTCAAAGTCATCACAAAAAAAAAGAGACTTTTAGGATCAAATGTAAGAACGTGAATCTCTATTTACGTATAATTTATTTTACTATATTAATTATATCTATATTAATTGTATCAAATGATACTTGTAGGATTCGAACCCTCTCCCATTTGCAAACTAAATACTTGAGTATTACCACTACACCAAAGTCCAGATCATGATTATAATTTTAAAACAAAATATAAAAGGAAACATATGTGAGTTGACTTACTAAACAAAATTACTTCTAAACAAGATTTGGTGATTGCAATGGCAGTCACAAATACTCTATAATGATGGTAAAATTAGTCATCACTAAGAGCCATCATATATTTTATTGTTTTGTGACGGCTTGAAAATTTTATCACAAAATACCTTCTTTTTGTAATTGCAAATAAAAGTCGTCACAAAAATCTATCTTTTTAATGATTGTCACCTTAATGGCATAAAATATTGTTTTGATTATTTCTTATATTAAAATATTAGTGATGGTCGAATGCAATCACGAAAAGTGGTATATCTATTAGTGATGACTTAGTGCGTCACACAAAAAAAATTTATTTTGCGTAAAACAATTTGTGTGATTGACATGGCCATCACAATTATAATACATTGATGGAAAAATTAGTCATCACTAAGAGCCATCATATATACTATTATTTTGTGATTGCTTAAAAAGTCCATCACAAATTACTATCTTTGTGATTGTTTTTTAAAAGCACATTACAAAATTCATCACGTATTCTTGTTTTTCTAGTAGTGGAAGAAAACCGAATTTTTCTATGAATAATGTCAGATTTGTGAATAAGTGTCGATACGTGAATAGTAAGAATCGACACCAAAAGATAGAAATTTCACAAAAATATCATCATGTTTCGTGAATAGTATTTGTGAATAAGAACTCATGAATAGTAACTCATAAATAAGTACTCCGAGCATGAAAAAGTTCCAAATTTGATAAAAAGTTTAAACCAATATTTCTAAGATAATGATATTGAAGAAATAATATCATTTATGAAGAAAATAATCTCCCTTACTATCCCTTACCATCCCTTACCTGGGGGTGAATAGATATTTGAAAATCTTTTCGCTTTTAACTTGTTCTTAGATAATGATTAAAACTTTGCTAATTAATGTTTGTTTTAATCTTCTTTACCAAGCAATGGAGTTATGGTAGTAGTAAGGCGCTTATGGCAAGATATATAGCTTATAGTAGCTTATAGCATGAATGTAAACGACATAGCTTGTTTTTAAGTGGTTCTGAGCACTCAAAGCTCCTAGTCCACTCTTCTACTCAACGAAAGTAGGATATCCACTAAGGATGTCTTATACAATCTTCCTAATCACATGTGATTCCTTCTGCATCAGTTAGCCTCAGAACTTTTCTAGTTCACTTTTGAACTCTTCAAGTCCAAAGCAGACTTGGCTTTCTTTACAGCTCACTATTTAACTCTTCAAGTCCAAAGCAGATTTGGTATACTTCTTCGCTTGATTGATGATTGTTGTTGTTATGCTCAAGGTTGCTACTCACTTTGTCGTGGTAAGCTCTCGTTCGTAATATAAATGAGTAAAATGAAAGCAAGCTTTTGTAATATCTCGATCGTAGAGTCGAGCCTTAGAGAGTTCTTCACGTTAAATGTTTTTATGCGCTTTTTTTTTTTCTTTCATCCGTCTCGATCAGATATATGTGATGTTGAAAACTATCCGCTGATCCATCCGCTGTGGCATTAAATGCATCTCAATTTTTCAGATCGTGATGGAGACATTTCGCACATCTTCCAATTTTCGATTTCGACCACCGACATCGCAGTCGCTTTTTCACCTACCACCGAAAAGGTGTTTTGTCCCTTTCATTCATAGTACTATCCTTAGCTTCTTCAATACGCTTCTTTGTTGCATACTAAGGATATTTCATTTATTCGGGACCGATGGGCACCGCAAAGATCTCAGATCCATTCCTCGATTGTTGAATTAACAACTCATGAGGCTTTAACGCTTTTCGATACGACAGATGTTGTTTCACGCATTTTGATTGTCAGATTTCACGATTCAGATCGTGTTGTTGACTCTCACGATCCCGAGAGCACACTATGATCTTTACTTGCTCGTGTTGTTGACTCTACGATCCCGAGAGCACACTACGATCTTTACTTGCTCGTGTTGTTGACTCTACGATCCCGAGAGCACACTACGACGAGACTTCGTGTTGTCGACTCTCACGATCCCAAGAGCACACCACGATCGCCGACTCGCACACCACGATCGTAGAGTTAGTTTGGTGAACGCTGAGTCCACTTCTACGATCACGACTTGTAAACTTAATGTTTCTTTCAAAGATACCACGATCGGAGAGTTAGCTTGGTGAACGTTGAGTCCACTCTCACGATCACGACTTGTAAACTTCATGTTTTTCAAAGACTACACGACGGAGAGTTAGCTTGGTGAACGTTGAGTCCACTCTACGATCACGACTTGTAAACTTCATGTTTCTTTCAAAGACACTACGATCCGGAGAGTTAGCTTGGTGAACGTTGAGTCCACTCTACGATCACGACTTGTAAACTTCATGTTTCTTTCAAGACACTCACGATCGGACACTCACTAACGTTGAGTCCATACGATACGCTTGTAAACTCTATGTTTCTTCGTCGATCCTTTTTTTCTTCGACTTCGAATGTTGATCGATAGTGATGCACTATGATTTCTTCAAGACTAATCTATTACATCTCAAGATCAACCTAACAGCTTTTGATCTTTCTATCTATACATTCTGTAATGTAATGATACACGCTGAAAGCTTTAGATCACCCTAACAATCTTGATCTTTCCATCACTAAGTCTCTTGTACATAAATTCAATTAAGGACCTTACAATAATCACAAGCATATTAAAACATCAAATCATGCTATGCATTCTCCCAACAATCTTCCCTATTTGATGTCGACATAACTAAGGAGATTTGTTGTTATGATTATTGATTATACGCAAAGCGTAAAAATAAACACGACTTAGTATTTCAAATGAAGAACAAATTTCTAGAGAATAAGCATGAATTTATTGATGTATGAAGATAGATGTTACATTTGAAATAGATACATCAATAAGAAGTGAAATTCAACTTATCTCTATTTTCTTGGCTTTCGCTTCCTCGAGGATTTGCTTTTTTCTTCGCTTCTCCTTTTTCTCACGGGCTTCATCTCTTAGCCAAATCTTCGAGCTCATCGACTTAATCTTGATTGTGGTCGTGCTCGCTCATAAATGCCGGATCTCCAATTGGCATTCTTAGGCCTCGCTATAGCATTCTGTGAGCTAGAAGTCGGCCTCGACTTCTTAAAGGTCGAGCCACTAAGACTTCCTCACGATCCGATCGCTGAGAGTCTGGCCGAGATATATGCCTTGCAGCGGATTCCTTGTTGTTGGAATCAAGGCCCCTTATGTCCTCTGGTCCGCACGATCTCCTTCCCGATCTCCCTCGCCTCTTTTCTCCCCTTTATGTCAAAGATCAAGAGTTCGAATGTCATCTCGACAGACGAAAGCAACTCCTCGACAAGTTCGCTTAAATGATTTTTTTTGGTCCGAAAGCAATGTCTTCTATTTTCTTCAATGAGAACTTCAGACTTGCTCTTCGTCAAGGATGGATAGAATGTTGTCGTTTGTTGGACGTCGCCGACATAGAATTGTTGAAACTCTCGACAATGCTAAATCAAGATTTTGAATGCTCCGCAACATCCGCTTGTTCGAGATTCTTGATTTTGTCGTAAGATTAAGACAAGATCCCTATGCTTTTCGGGTCGCAAGGAAGTGAATGTCATCCCCGCCCTTTATGCTTTGAAGCATTTCTCGATGATCTCTTTTAGTGTTTTGGACAATTCAGAGCTCGTAGATTGTGGAAGGGTGTTTCAAAGATTGATCATGGATGTCGGGCCTCACCGAATCAATCCTCAGAGTGATCTTCAAGACTCTCTTCTAGTTCCTTGATCACTTTCTTAGACATAGCCGATAGATCGGCTTTGGTAGACAATTTCGAGAGAATCTCATCCATCCTGGGAAATCTTGAGGAAGAGGGTGGTGCATTGTTGAATTGTTCTTTAGGGAGCAGAGAGCAAGTTCAAGATTAAAGCATTCTATTTCGGA
Organism: Panax ginseng; assembly: GCA_020205605.1. NCBI lineage: Eukaryota > Viridiplantae > Streptophyta > Magnoliopsida > Apiales > Araliaceae > Panax > Panax ginseng. The sequence goes on from CM035147.1 coordinate 7,230,966, forward strand.
CGAGGAAGGATGTCTCATGGAGGGCTTGAGTTTGATGGATGGGATAGTGACTCTACGATTCCGATATTTGATTCTTCTAGAGGACTATAGCCCGGAATCGTAGAAAGGTGGGATTTGTTGAGCCGAGCAAAGTTGGCTTTTTCGTTCTTCGCCATGTAATTTTGGGATTCTCAGAATCGAAACCGATTTATCGGGTTGAGAACCACTTCCACCATTTAGGAAATTCATAGAAATAACTAAATGAAGATGATGGTCGATGATTAACTCTAAAGCTTGTAGGATAGTCAATACCTCGATTTGGCATTTGATGAGGAATGGTTTGTAATCAACTTTTTAGCAAAGATGACTTCCTTCGAAATCCATGAGCCGTAATCGTGATTGCCGGATATTCCTCAAGCTCCGTAACATGTGGTCCCATGATTTCATAATCTGAGCTTGATGGTATGCCATCATGGGTAGGTAAGAAAACATTTGGTTGTACAGATAGCTTCAGATCCATCTTTACCTACACCCGCTTATTTCAAGCTCATCATCATCATCCTCCTCTTCTTCTTTGTTGCCTCTTCAAGAATCCATTATCTCAATGACCTTTCGCATGGTTCATCTTTATCTTGAGCAAGGACTTCTTCTTCACTATTAGGATATTGTGAGGCTCCCCTCAATATGATCATCTTCTTTAGAAACTCCCCTCACCGAACTTCTTCTTGAGCAAGAGGCTTTCTCCCCTCACCGGTGCATTCTTCTCTTCTATTGTTTGGGGCGCTTCTACTTTTACGCCCATGCTCTCGCTTCCTTCTTCGTAACTTTTTCATTTTCAAGAATATACTTTCGACCAAATTTTCTCTTTGCTTTTGCCGGTTTTTTTTTGGTTGTTTTGCCACATCGACCTACCACCGTCCCTGGAGCAGCTTTCCTCCATTTTCGCCACACTTGCCTCGGTTTCGAGAGAACAACAGAGTCTCTACGATTCAAAGACACTGCTGGTCTTTTGGACTTATGACCACTTTTTATTCTTCTTTAAGAGTTGTGAAATGGTGGCTTGATCCTCTTCAAATTTCTTCTTTGTTGTCAGATGTTCTCACCTCCTTAGAGTCTCTATGTCGAGGACTCTATGTGCATGTTAGTTGCAGATCCTCGAGGCTCTTCGACTTGGTTCCTCTGCCTTTCTCTTGCCCTTGCTTTTCCCGACAAGAGCAGAGGGTTCTCCCTTATCGCTTCTTCTTCTTCTTCAAATTTCATCGACAATAGTCATTCCTCGCTTCCCCTTGTTCCCCGCCTCCCAATCGGACTCGTCATCATTCTCAGATACTCAAGCAGGTTTTTTTCCCAGCTTTTAAAAACAATCATTGGTCATTCTTCTGGTTTGGGTTGATGGCTTCTCCTTCATCATCCCCAATTTTATCACCCACAAATAGAGATTGCGTAATGATGCTAATAAATCTCCCATACAAAGATCTTCTCGAGTACTTTTTGATTTCTTCGAGCTCACAATCCACTCACGATCCACTCAAGTAGTATGGCTCCATAATTTAGTTGAATTCCAAGAGTTATGGGCAACATGAGTTTAAGTTGAACTTCATTAACAGAGTCATGACTCAACTCTTATAAAGCAGATACATTTCCCAACAATATCGCCTAGAAATTCATACCTTTGAGGGAATTCTTCTTTTATAACCTTTACAGAGGAGTTCTTTTTGTGATGCATTCTCTTCAATCCTCTTCAAATCTTATGTCGTCGAGAAGTTGAGTGCCTCAGATTCTTGAAACCTAGGGCCGATTGAAGTTTTCTTCCCTTAGCGCCATTTCAACTCCTCTTACTCGGTAGTGATGGTGTTGTGTTCAGACACTCCATTCTTGTAGAACTCCTTCACTAGCTTGGGATAGATGAGGGTGTTGTCAGATCAGCTTCTTCGAGACCCCGCTTCTTTTTTAGTAGTGCTAAGGTCTTGTGAAACTTTCAAAGTGGAGCATCCTTGAACTCATCAAACACAGAGTCTCAGAGTCTCGAGATTACATTTGAAACAAACCATGATTCTCGTGGGTTGAGAAGTGGAATACGATTGAGCTTTCTCTTGAGTTAGGGTTTTGCTTCGAGAGAGAGAGAGAGAGAGAGAGATAATCTTTTGAACTCAGATTTCAAAAATACTGGTTCCAATTTGTACTTGTAGCTTCCTCTCTCTTTTTGACTTAGTGGGACAGTGTCGCTTTTTTTTGGCTCTCACGATTTTGATTTGCTTGAATGTACCGATTTGGCCCTTCGAGTCTTCAAAGGTCGAGATGTCCTTAGAATGACTACGATCGTAGAGGTAGAGGTAGTCTTCCGGTCGCTGAGTCCGCCTACCATTCGTAGAGTCCGCCCCACGATCGTCGAGTCTGCATTTTTACGATCGCCGAGTCCGCTCGAGTCCGCTCGATTCATTGAGTCGATCATCATTCGTAGAGTCCGCCCTACGATCGCTCTGAGTCTCGATCATCATTCGTAGAGAGTCAGTCCATCCACGATCGTCAAGTCTCGTTTCTACGATCGTCGAGTCTATCCTTTCAACTCTACGGCCGTGGACTTTCCTCGATCATGTCTATGATATTGAGTTTAGCCTTCAGACCAAGTATGGTTTAAGACTAGAGCATATATTTCATGGTCAAGATTAAGCATGCCTAGTTCACTTAATAACTTATGAACTGGATTCATCTAGTGGTTTAGTAAAAACATCCGCAAGTTGATTTTCAAAGAGGGATATATACCAGAGTGATATAGTTCCATTTTGCACATGATCCCTAATGAAGTGATACCTTATTTCAATATGCTTGGTCCTAGAATGCATAATGTGATTATGAAGTTATTGCTATGGCACTTTGTTATCACACACAAGTATGGGTATAGATTTGAAATCAAACCCATAAACTAATCGGTTTCTCATCCATAGATTTGAGCACAAAGAATGCCAAGCAAAGAATATATTCAATTTTCCGCAATAAGTGGACACCGAAGTTTTGCTTTTTTTTGGTCAACCAGACATGCCTATTTCCTAAAGAATCGACAAAAGCATCGGTACTCTTTTCTATCTATTTTACATCCCGCAAAATCAAGATCTGTGGTATCCCGTTAGTTCAAATGAGGATTCTTGGGATACCAAAGCCCCAAGTAAGGTGTGCCTTTGAGATACCAAGATCCTTTTACAAAGCAGATAAATGAGACTCTTTTAGGTTAGCTCGAAATCTAAAGCACATATGCATGTCATGTAACATTATGTCGGGTCTACTAGCAGCTAGGTATAAAAGAGAACCTATCATACCTCTCAGATTGAAAGTTATATCAATACCTTTACCATTCTCATCTTTGTTGTTTAGTTGCAGGAGCAATCGGTGTTTTCATGGGAGAAGTCGATTCCATGCCATACTTCTTTAACAAGTCTTTGATGTATTTGGCTTGATTTATGAATATTCCTTCATCGCTTGTTTCACTTGTAGTCCAAGGAAGAAATTCAAATTTCACCCATCACGCTCATTTCAAACTTGCTCAGATTAGCTTAGAGAATCTCTCAGATAATTTTCGTCAAGAGAACCAAAAATGATGTCATCAACATATATTTGAACTAGTAAGACTTTGTCTTTGTGCTTTCTAAGGAATAATGTGGTATCTACCCCGCCTAAAGTGAACCCATTTTCTATTAAGAAGTTAGTTAGTGTTTCATACCATGCTCTGTGTGCTTGTTTAAGACCATATAAGGCTTTATCTAATCTATAGACATAATTGGAAAGAGATGGATTGATAAAACCCGGAGGTTGTTCATATAGACTTCTTCTTGAAGCTCTCCGCTTAGAAATGCACTTTCGACATCCATCCGAAAGACTTTTGAACTTCATGTGGGCAAAGAAAGGCAAGAAAGATTCTCGATGGCTTTTGGTCCGCAACGGTGCAAAAGTCTCATCATAATCGATACCTTCTTCTTCGAGAATAGCCTTTGCCACTAATCTTGCCTTGTTCTCGTAATGACCCCATCTTCATCCATTTTGTTTCAAGACCCACTTAGTTCCTATCACCGGATGATCATTTGGTCTTGGCACCAATCTCCACACTTTGCTTCGCTCAAATGGTTGAGTTCTTCTCAGATAGCTTCTATCCAACCGAGTCTTCCATTGCATCCTCTATTTTCTTTGGCTCAATTTGTGGATGTGAAGCTTAGATAGAAACATTCATTCGAGTAGCAGATCTTGTTTTGATTCTAGCATTCGGATCTCCAATGATTAGATCCCGAGTGTGATCTCTCGCCCATCCGCCGCCAGCTTGGAACATCCGCCCCGATGCCTTCCTCGCCTTAAGTCTTCAAGGTCTATTTTTCTTCTTGAAGTGGAGGTTCATTATCTTGATGGTCCTCTCTCTACGATCAGCATTATCATGTTTCTACGATTTCTCCGTCTCGGTACTACACTGTCAGAAGTGTTGAATTCTCGACGACTTTTAGTCGTAGTGTTCGTGATCATTGGTCGTAGTGTTCGAGGTATCGCTTTGTCTAAGTCCGGCCCATCAAAATGACGGTATCGAGACTTCGACATTCAACGCCTTTTTTGTTGAACACTCAGATGCCTTGTCGTCTGTGGCATACCCAAGGAAGATTCCTTCATCCGATTTTGGTTGAAATTTTGTCGTATTGTTTTCCATTGTTGAGAATATAAGATGCACATCCAAAGACATGGAAGTAGTCGACACTTGGCTTTCTTCCTTTCCATAGTTCGTAGGGCGCTTTTCGATCGAGAGTGAATTAGTGATCTATTCGAGTGTAAAGATGCAAAGGTGATCGCTTTTCGCCTAAAAGTATTCAGCAGACGTCAGCCGCTAGTAAAGTTCTCCCACTCTATCGTGGTTCTCGTTTTTTCTTTCAAATGACTCCATTTTGTCGAGGAGTTCGTGGAGTCGAGAAGGCGATCGATGCCATTGTCTCGAAAGCAGAATCGATCCATTTTCGAGAAATCGAATTCTCTCGCCATGATCACTCCTTATGGCCTTGATTTTCTCCTTTCTCGCTCATCACCATTCTCAACATCTTGATTAATTTTGAGCTTGTCTCATCCTTTGAAGTTAGGAAGAATACCCATGTGAATCGGGTGTAGTCGCCAACTATGACCAGAGAGTATCTTTTTCCTCCGAGATCGGTTGTTGGATTGGCCCAAAGAGATCCATGTGAAGCTAAATCGTAGGGCTTGTCAACAGAGTTATCGCCTTGCTTTTGAATGAGCTTCTCGTTTGTTTTCCAAATCGACAGTATTGTATGGCCTTTCCTTCACAAAGTTGAACTTAGGAAGGCCAACCACTTAGATCTTTTGATGCCGCATTGACATGCTTTTAAAGTTGAGATGGATAATCTTCGATGCCATAGCCACCATCTCTTCGTAAGCTTTTAGCTAGAAAACATATTATCTCGTCGAGCTTAGTTGTCCAAGATTTATCGTGTAGACATTTTTCTCTTGTTCCTGCTAGCTTTTATCGCAGATGTCTTCAAATCTCTCGATTTGACATTGATTATTGATGAATGTTACTTGATGTCCCTTGTCGCAGAGTCGACTAATGCTTAGTAAGGTCAGGTCGCAGACCTTCCACATAAGCCACTTTTATCGAATGATATCACACCATTTCCTACCGAGCCATAGCCTCTTGTCTTGCCAAGCATTCATTATCTCCAAAGATGACCGAGGACCCTCCTTTTCTACATAGTTGGATAAGAGAGCTTTGTTCCCTCGTTATATGCCTCGAGCAACCACCGCCCGTGATACCATGTTGAGGACGGAGCTCTTTTTCCGTCAAAACATTTGAACCTTCATTTTGGTACCCATATTTGCATGGGTCCTTCTTTGTTAGTACCTTTGGGGACCCAAATTTGTCTAATCTTGGGTCTCACATGCATGGAATTATAATAACACTTTGTGGCCCTATGACCATATTTATCAGATATGAAGCATCTATTATAATGCATGCCCTGTGTGTGTGGTGATTCATCTTCCACTTGGACTTGTATGGTTCCTTAGTTAACCTTCCGTTAAATCGACTCTCTTTCTTCCACGTGTCCTTAGGTTTCATAAATAGTGATGAGTGTGTTTTACCTCACTGCATCTTCCCAAATGATTCAGAGAGTTGATTTTGTTTGACTTCACGATTCTTCGAGGTTGGTAAAGAGAGGTTGGGTTACTTTTTCCTTGATGAAACCTGCATCAATGTGAGATCCTTTACTCTCGAGTATAACTAGAGACAAGTGGAACAAGGTTGAATCGGTTCTTCCAATCGTGAGGATTTCACACAAGCAAATGCCTCTACCAAAACTTGAGACATTATCGGTGCTAGTTTCCATTGTTTTTTCCATACTTAGCTCGAGATGGATTCCCAAAGCCTAAGCCCGCTCGTCGAATGCGCTTTCTCCGACCAGAGAGAGTGCAATCCATGGAAGATGTGGATCTGTTCCATGCAGTAGATAGTCTTCTAGATCCTCAATTTTAGAGGTTAAGATAGACTCTCTTCGAGCATGATGTGTGTTGTTCTGTTTAAAGTTTCATTCTCAACTTCAAGCTTGGAGAGAAGATTAGTACTTTGTAAGGGTCGTTTCAAGCTCTTCTTGAACTTTCTTCTTCTCCTCTCAAGAAGAGAATGATCTTTAGACAAGACTCAACCACTTCATGTATTGATGTAGATCGCTGGTTATGCCATGCAAAGCAGTTCTTAAGTCACTTATATCTACATCAGAGAATTAAAATCAAATAATTCATCGATACTTACATCATGTATGTTTAGGCTTTGTTTGTCCTTTCGCATGTTTGGCCATTAACATGATTGGCTATATGTGGTTCTTCCTCATCTCCTGAGTCCGTGATTTGAGTCATTATCCTCAATCACTCCACGATCCTCCCAAGCAACTGTGCCTTTGTCTCTTTTTCCGAGGCCTCGTTCCTTTTGTATTCTTTCTTTGCCTTCGATTTCTTCTTTAGCTCTTCTTTGATAGGTTTGTTGCAGCTTGGCAATGAAATGACTGTGTTTTTCGCAACAGTAAGATAAATCATTTATTTGTTCCTCGGTCGACGAAGTTGCCGATTTTCCTCGCTTGCCGATTCTCGCTTTTGTCGCATTTAACCTTCTTAGTCTCTTTACCAAAGATAGCAAAGTCATCATCATCGCCTTCATCATCATCATAGTCGGGCCTCGTTGATGACTTTTGATGCACCTTCATTTGCCCCGGAGAGCAACACCCTTGCTTTTTTTCTTCTTCCTTCCAAAGGGTTTCAAAGACGCTGGTTAGCTCTCCACAGATGTCGAGATTGCCATACGCTTGTTGAATCGTCATCTCATTAAGATTCTTTCGACTTTTCTTATTGCAGTTGGTCTTTTTGCATCCCACTTGCTTTCAGAGAGCTCTCATGAACTTTATGGTCGATCTTTGTTAGATAGATCTTTCCATACGCTCGTAGAGAGTCGAGCGTAATGTTGAATCTTTCATAAGTGGCGCTTACATTTTCGCGCCAGCACATGAGCAAACATCTCGCATCGCCGTGTTAGAAGAGACCGCTTTGTCTCTCTAACTTCTTTGGGGCCTTCTTCGCATGATCGCAGCAGCTTCCCAAACCTCCTTAGCTATTTTGTTGCTTACAACATTTTCAAACAGATCGTCTCCTAAGGATTGGAACAGATGTTCTTCGCTTTTTGTCAAGTCGATGCTCTCTCTCCGTGGTTCCGCCCATTCTTCTTTACTTTTATTTGTACTGCTTGATCGCCAATGGTTGGTGCAAGCTTTGTTGGTATATAGGGCCCATTAAGAATAGCCTCAAATAGATCTTCATCTATCGAGTCCATGTAAGCTCAGATCCCCGACTTTCCAGCTTCGCAATTTATCCTTGTTCAGACATCGGTGGCTCACGCTTCCCCCCTGGCCCCGGATTCGCTTGGTACGAAAGTGCCATCGATCTACTAAAGCGTAAGTCAGTAAAATAGAACCCGCTTTCGATACCAATTGTTAGTCCCTAGTAGGCACAAGTTATCTGTAAGGGGGGTCAATAGATATTTGAAAATCTTTTCGCTTTTAACTTGTTCTTAGATAATGATTAAAACTTTCATAATTAATGTTTGTTTTAATCTTCTTTACCAAGCAATGGAGTTATGAGTTTAGTAAGGCTTATGGGCAGATATAAATAGCTTATAGCAGCTTATAGCATGAATGTAAACGACACAGCTTGTTTTTAAGTGGTTCGAGCACTCAAAGCTCCTAGTCCACTCTTCTACTCAACGAGTAGGATATCCACTAAGGATGTCTTATACAATCTTCCTAATCACATGATTCCTTCTAGATCTGTTAGCCAGAACTTTTCTAGTTCACTTTTTGAACTCTTCAAGTCCAAAGCAGACTTGGCTTTCTTACGCTCACTATTTAACTCTTCAAGTCCAAAGCAGATTTGGTATACTTCTTCTTCATTGATTGATGATTGTTGTTGTTTGCTCAAGGTTGCTACTCAGCTTATCGTGGTAAGCTCGTTCGTATAAGCCGAGTAAATGAAAGCAAGCTTTGTAATATCTCGCATCGTAGAGTCGAGCCTTGAGAGTTCTTCACGTTAAATGTTTATGCTTGCTTTTTTTTTTCTTTCATCCGTCTCGATCTCAGATATATGTGATGTTGAAAACTATCCGTTGATCCATCCGCAGGCATTAAATGCATCTCAATTTTCTTCAGATCGTGATGGAGACATTTCGCACATCTTCTCAATTTCGTGATTTCGACCACCGACATCGCAGTCGCTTTTTCACCTACCACCGAAAAGGTGTTTTGTCCCTTTCATTCATAAGTACTATCCTTAGCTTCTTCAATACGCTTCTTTGTTGCATACTAAGGATATTTCATTTATTCGGGACCGATGGGCACCGCAAAGATCTCAGATCCATTCCTCGATTGTTGAATTAACAACTCATGAGGCTTTAACGCTTTTCTCGATATTATGATGTTGTTTCACGCTTGATTGTCAGATTTCACGATTCAGATCGTGTTGTTGACTTCTACGATCCCGAGAGCACACTATGATCTTTACTTGCTCGTGTTGTCGACTCTACGATCCCGAGAGAGCACACTCACGATCTTTACTTGCTCGTGTTGTCGATTTCACGATCCCAAAGAGCACACTACGATCGCCGACACGACTCGCACACGATCACGATCGTAGAGTTAGAGTTAGCACGGTGAGAACGTTGAGTCCACTCTCACGATCACGACTTGTAAACTTAATGTTTCTTTCAAGATACTACGATCGGAGAGTTAGCTTGGTGAACGTTGAGTCCACTCTACGATCACGACTTGTAAACTTCATGTTTCTTTCAAGACACTACGATCGGAGAGTTAGCTTTGGTGAACGTTGAGTCCACTCTACGATCACCGACTTGTAAACTTCATGTTTCTTTCAAAGACACTCACGATCGGAGAGTTAGCTTGGTGAACGCTGAGTCCACTCTACGATCACGACTTGTAAACTTCATGTTTCTTTCAAAGACACACCATCTTTAGGCTCTACGCTTTTCTCGACTTGACTTGCAATGTTGATGATCGAGTGATGCACTATGATTTCTTCAAGACTAATCTATTACATCTCAAGATCAACCTAACAGCTTTTGATCTTTCTATCTATACATTCTAATGTAATGATACACGCTGAAAGCTTAGATCACCCTAACAATCTTGATCTTTCCATCACTAAGTCCTTGTACATAAATTCAATTAAGGACCTTACAATAATCACAAGCATATTAAAACATCAAATCATGCTATGCATTCTCCCAACACAACTGTGGACAAAGACCTCATAATGACACCTTACATAAAGGTATAGTCAAAAACTGCTTTTAGAAATTAAAATCTTTGGGAAGTGCTCAAGGAAACCTTCTTCATACATGGGAGGCCATGCGCCTCAGGTTATGATAGATATCATATGGCCACGTAATTATCCTTCGTCAACCTAATAGACCCCAAAGAAAAACGAGAAGATTACTATCATATTATTCCCAATGGTGAGTCTTTCTCGACATATCATTATCTCCATCTGCCTCTAATTGGGTATTATACTCCAAACAAACACCAAGATTATATAGTAGTGTATGTAAATATACTCAAAGACGTGGATGAGCACAACCTCGCCTTTATGATGACACGAGGTTGTATGTCATTAGACATCTTGTATGATAGTGGAAAAACACCTTCCAAGTTAAATTCACCACACCCTCAACATCTATAGATGACCGTTCTATTCCCCCGTTATTCCCTCGCTGTCTCCCGCCTACACTTTTATTACCTCAAAGGAATTGTGAAGCAAAAGGGTGAGCACAACTAGCTCAGTAAAGAATATTATGAATAAAGATAATTAAATTATCAATAGCCTTCATCAATAATAAATCGTGAGATTTAGAACATATGGTAGATGATAAAACTTTTCAACCATAGTTGCAAAGTGGAACAAGCAATCCATTAGAAGAGTCAAATAGACTATAAAGTCTATTATCTCTCTATGTTAAAATCCACCAACAATGTTTTATCCTCGTAACATCAATCAACAATTCCGTCCACAATCATATGAATAACTCATAATCATAATTGTGATTCTAAATTTTCTTCGCATCCGTGATTTATGATAATTTTCATCACATGTCTTTACCTGAAACATCAAAGATTATGGTTATACCAAATCACAGTTCCTGTTCATAATCATACTAATAAATTCATCTTTGCACTACGGGCCAAAGATATTCAACAACAGTTCATATTTGCACTACAGGCCAAAGATATTCAACAACAGGTCATCTGTGCACTACAGGCCAAAGATATTCATCAACAAGTCATCTTTGCACTACATGCCAAAGATATTCAACAACAGTCATCTTTTGCATTACGAGCCAAAGATATTAATCAAATCATTCATCTCTTTGCACTCGCAGCCAAAGATATTCGCTTATATCATCATTTAGGACCGAGGATGATGCAAAATATTTTAAAGAAAACGAATCCAAAGTGAAACAAAAGAACAATTATTAAGGATTCGTATTTTAAACAACCCAAGTTCAAAATACTTCATAAATAACCGTAGTGGAGTAAAATTCAAGAATGAAGACCAAAACATAGATCCAATCAAAGATAGGAATCATAACAGACAATCTTGGACACATAGAAGAAAACTTAATTTTTCTATGAATAATGTCGTATTTGTGAATAGTGCCGTATACGTGAATAATGCCGTATACGTGAATAGTAACTCTGACACCAAAAGATAGAAATTTCATAAAAAACATCATCATGTTTCGTGAATAGTACTCGTGAATAGTAACTCATGAATAGTAACTCATAAATAGTAACTCATGAATAGTAACCCCGACATGAAAAAGTTTCAAATTTGATAAAAAGTTCAAACCAATATTTCGGCATAATGATATTGAAGAAATAATATCATTTATGAAGAAAATAATCTCCCTTACTATCCCTTACCATCCCTTACCTCAGAAAGAATAATACTTCTGACTGGAATACTGGAGTGCTGAAAGAACTTGCACCGTATAACAATACTCAAAGTAATAGAATACTCACAAAATACGCTCGATATTATAGAGAGAGAAAGAGAGAGAAATCTTTAGTTTCGTGTGTATTTCAAGTCTAACCCAAGACCTATTTATAGGAAAATGCTTAGAACACCAAAGCGTAAACTTTAATATAATAATATTATTATTATTCCATAACTTCCTACGCACACTCATTGAATCCAACATCGTGCATCTATTCAAATAAAACAACAAAAACGCTTTTTGTTAATTAAAACAATTAAAACTTCCAAAATCAATTATTTTGAACTTCAAAACTTCAATAATTCATAATAAATAGCCCTTTTATCGTAGAAAATTTAATCTTGCTTATTTTTATAGGAAATTAATTCTCCACAACTTTCCGTAAGAAAGTTTTTCAAAATTCCAAACATAAATCAAACCAAATCCACATACATGACGATTTTACAAACTATAATCAAATTTCAGTCAAGGAATGGGTCCACCAACATGTTTAACATGTTTTAAACAACTTTTGCAACAAAAATACTCTTCCTCCTCATATATTCATATATCCCACATTCATTGTAAAAATATCACCATTATTATATTATAATAATATAATAAAATATTATTTTATCAAAAAAGATAAAATATCGATTTTCAACAATTGTCACTTTAAAAATTTTCTCCATCTATATCCACATAAAATGAATATTTTCCTCATCATATAAATTAATAATTAATTATTCACAAATAATATTACAGAATCACAATAATGACAACCAGGCAGTTCCCAGGAAAGAGGAGGCTTTCCAATAAGGATTTCTCCTTACTAAAGCTGCAAGAATTAGGTAACCAAACCTCTCCTTGTATGTAACTTTCTAGACATTGCCAATAATGTTATCCAAGAATGTTATTAAAATAATATGAATTATTGATCCGATAATGAGAATACTGCAAAAGTTGACAATTATTGAAACAACAATAATATAAAATATCAACGCAACAATTATTGAATCAATAAAATAAAATATTAAACAAGAATTATCTGTAATAATTATCGAGTAGTGCATTCTTACGTAAGAATCAATAATTCAAAAATATTACAAAATAGGTGTCTTACTGCAATAACGCAGACATTACTTTACTTTACCCACGGGGTATTCCAACAAATGTTAATCTGCACAATTACGCCTGTTATTTAAAAACTTTAATTTGTCGCTTTTCTTCATCCGACAGCTTATTACATTATGGGGCCCATAAATGGTCATTTACGCGTCAATGCACGAATATTCTTCGACAACAAGAATATTCCACGACTAAAACTAATATTCCAAACACAACAATTAGTATTTTATAACCACTTGCTTATTTAAAAATTTTTGCACATTTCACTCATAACTTTAAACATTTATCAATTTAATCATTTACTAGAAAAATTGAATACTTTTATTTCATAAAATTCAAGGTCTTATACATATTGCTTATGTGGCAAAAAAAATCAAAAATAGATTTAAAATAAAAAAAATTAACATTTTAAAGTTTTAAAATAACAAAAACATAATAAAATAAAACAAAAAATACAAAAGCATTTTTTTAAAAAATGTAATATTTTTAAAAATGTAATTTTTTTAAAAATGTATTTTAAAAAATATAGAATTTTTTTAAAACAAATTTTTAAAATATAATTTTTTAAAAAAAAGAATTTTTAAAAATGATTTTAAAAACTGATTTTTTAAAAAATTAGAATTGCATTTTTAAAAATCCATTTTTTAAAAATCTATTTTTAAAAAGTACACTTTTTATATAATTCAAATTTTTTTAAAATTCTATTTCTTAAAAAATCACATTTTATAAAAAAAATTGCATTTTTTAAAAAGTTCCGCTTTTTTAAAATTATGTTTTTAAAAAAAGTGTTTTTTTAAAAATCATATTTTTATAGAATTTCATTTTAAAAAATCAATTTTTTTAAAAAAAATCTATTTTTTTAAAAAACCTGTTTTTTAAAAAAGTTCCGCTTTTTTTAAAATTCTATTTTTTTTAAAAATCTGTTTTTAAAAACATTATATGTTTTATAGAATTCTGTTTTTAAAAAAAATCTATTGTTTAAAAAAAATCTGATTTTTAAAAATTTCTGTTTTTTAAAAAAGTTCCGTTTTTTTAAAAATTTTGTTTTTCAAAAAAATATGTTTTTAAAAAAAATTTCTTTTTTGTAGAATTGCTTTTTTAAAAAATCTATTTTTTAAAATAACTATTTTTTAAAAAAGCTATTTTTTAAAAAGTTCATTTAAAAAAAAACTGCTTTTTGTATTTTTGTTTTCTTTTATTATGTTTTTTTTATTTTAAAACTTTAAATGTTAACTTTTTTATTTTGAAAATCTATTTTGATTTTTTTTGCCACATAAGCAATATTTTTTATTTTTTTGCCACGTCGGTATACATAAGCAATAATATTTTAACGTCTGTTAACTTTTTTTAATCTGGATTGAATCTAATTTTATTATTTTAATTAGTTTAATGGGTACTTGAAAAATTAAAAGTTTAATGGTGTATTAAGTAAAACTTGCCAAGTATAGTGGTAAAAACATAGTTTTGTTAGAAACCAAATCAATAACCAACCATAGTCTAATACTATGTCATGATTAATACATCAATATTTATAGCTTCATGGCGGAATTGTATGATTCATCTCACATCAATTCATCACCTAAAGAACAAGACACCCAGTAGATTTGCCCAATAAGTATGTTGGACCACCTCCCTACCTAAAAGGTTAACCTATTAGGTTGAGGCTCTAACACGTCTTCTTTGAATCATTCAAGAGTTTTGCTCGACTCTAAAACTACTCCACCACGCCAGCAGCAAACGTGTGTCTCAGCAGTTACCTGGAGCCATCCTGAGCCCTTCTCCATCCGATTCAAATACTTCACCTTTGAGTCCTTCAAGAGTTTTGCTTGATTCTAATATTATTCCACCACGCTCGGGGCAAACGTGTCTCAGTAACTTCCCTAGAGTCATCCTAAGTCCGCTCCACTCGACTCTAATTATCTCGTGTTCCACCTGATTCAACTCTATTTTGCTCCACCCACGAGGCCTGCGAATTTACATTCGCACTCCCCTAGCACCTTGAAGTTGATACTTGGACTCCCACGAGGAGGCTCGCGGATTTTTACCCTCGCACTCCCTCGCACCTTGAGGAGTTACATTTGGCCCATCGAACCATGGGCTTTGATACCATTTGTAGTGGAATTAGACGATCCATCACACATCAATTCATCACCTAGCAAGATACAATGTGTAGACGGGCTCAATAAGTATGTTGGATCACCTCCTTACCTAAAAAGATTAACCTATTAGGTCAAGCTCTAACATACTTATTAACTCATCTACACTCTCAATTTATCCAATGTGGGATTTATGTGAAATATCTCAACACTTCTCATTCTTGCCATGGCTTAAAGTTTACCGCAGATCAAGATCATTACTCCGAATAGATATTTTACACGTTTACATTTGAAAAATTGACCCTTCAACTTCTTCAATAGAAATGTCAATAAGCCTCATTTAGACAAAAAGTTAACAAGCCCTTGTTTGTTGAATCGGGTGAGTGACTTTGCTTAAGAAACTTACTTGGAATATGCAGGAATGGTAGGCACATAGGCATTATCGGTTTTCATTAGTTTTGGTACTTTTGGGGAATGAAGAAGCTCATTTTACATTGACTAGGTAATTTTGTCGCCTCCTCAAACCTTCACTCATCAAGGTTGTCAATTGACAATTTCGCTTTGTTTGTTAAGCTTATTATCCTTATGTCTACCTACTACTCAAACTATAAACCCCGCCATTGGCCAACTAGTCAATAAACAATCATACTTTTGTCCTACTAATGTCGTATGTGTGTACACACGGATGATCAATGGTGCTTAGTACTTGTGAATATTGTTATGATTTGTTAAATGAAAAGCGCATATACCACTATTTTTATTTAGGAGATAATTCTTTGAACTCTTTCACATTTTTTGATTGGATTGCAGTTTTGTGGTCAAGTGATGTTTATCTCACTCCCTTCTGCACCATCAAAAAACTAAGAAAAATAAAATAACACCTCTTTCTAAAACAAGAGACATATTTATAGGAAAAATAAATTTGTGGCCTAATTTAGGTTCCTTGAACTTGGAAACTTTGTTCCCTTTTTTTCTCTTCTTTCTTTTTTGACTTCAATCTCTATATGGTAATCCTCCAAGAGTCATTTTCCATCTTTAAAAGCTGGAACAATTATCTTTTACTTGCACAAATATAAATAAGATAAATTCAAGATTGTTCCACCTCCTTTTTTCTTGTTGTAGGATTTTTTTTGCTTCTTTTCTTCCATAAATAGAGTATTAAATATTGATTTTGATAACCAAGATTTTGACTTTATTGTAACAAAATATTAAATACTACAAAAAAATAAAATATATTAATTTAATAAACTAATATAGTTAAAAGGACAAAATTAGGGATAATAAAATGTATGAATTATATGCTCATCCAATTATACTACCCCATTTTGTAGGTCAGACTTAGATGTGCAACAAGCCTTTAAACCCCACCCCAAGTGGATGAGTTGTGTCTCGTGAGGGTTTCTAGTGAATATACCCACAAAATTCAAAAATACTTTTGGGTTCAACAAATTATGAAATTGAAAGAAACTTCTAAATATCCATGGGCATTATACATAAGCAAGATTAAATTCAAAATCACACTTTCACCTTATCAAAAATACTCAATCTTCATTTAGACACCATCATTCATAAAATTAATTCCATGTGATGCATTCACGCGTTTGTGATGCAAACTTAGTAGTAGGACTTTTACCAAGAAAATAAAGCAAATATTTTTTTCTCGCTTTTTTTTTTTTACCTTTTTCATCATTTTTTTTCGACTTGTGCAATGTCTTTTTTCTTAGGCTTTTCGTGAGTTACCCATGTAGTGAGAGTTGGACCAATGACTCCCCAAATAAGTTGGCTTTAGGGTACTAGGTGTAGAGACACCCTAAGGGCTTACTAACTTGAACGAACAAGGGCCAAAAACTAAACTAGTCAAACTGCTTTTATCCATCACACTTTTCTGCATGAATATCGATACTTCATGAGGCTTGGATACCCAGTTATTTCGTTCAATGGACATTGAAGCAGTTATTTATTTCTTTTTTAAAACTTTTTTTTTTCAATTTTTTTCTTGAAATTGCTCAAATCATAGTTTATATCCACAACAAAGAGTTAGTGTATAAATGTGTAGTGCAAAAATGCTTTTGAAATCAATTTTATTCCAGATGGTATTTCAAACTAAGATTTTGTACCTTATCAAAGATTCAAGAGTTCTAAATCTTTCAATCTTAATCATGAGTTCTAACTCCACGAAAAATTATTAGAATAAATTCATTCCATCAAAAGTCAAACAAAATATTTCATTTTTTCAATTTTTTGTTTATTTTTTTCAAAAAGAATTAATTTCCTAAAAAGAAGAAAAATAAATACATAAAAAATCTATTAATAAAAATGCAAAACTTTCCCCATACCTAAATCATGCATTGTCCTCAATGTATATATGAAAATGAAGAAAATGAAGAACAAAGAACAAAGATGTGAAATAATTTTACCTTGTATGGTGGAACATTTATTCTACAAGAAAATGTGGTGAGAAGGAAAACAAATGTACATATCTACAAATTTTATACAACATGAAAATAATGCGACGGTAAATGAGTGATGCAAACAGACAACTTAGAGTGAATTTCGTAGGATTTTTAGGAGGTATGGGTAATTGAAAATAGTCAGAATTTGCATCAGAAGAACAATTGAAAGCATACACGACTGATTCTTTTAAAATTGGGTCAAACATTGACAAAGGAAAATGAAGGTTTCTTTTGAAAAATTCTAACTTCATAAAATCTATCCAAACTTGCCATCCATATACGTTACCAAGGGACACTAAAGCATTTTCATCATTTTGAATAATTGTTATACCAAGATTTTTAGTTATCACTTGAATTGGACTGTTCACTACTAAAAAAATAGTCATTTTTTAGAGAGGGTAAAATAATAAAGTTTTGTCATTCAGATGTTTCAGACATGTCAATTATCAAACAACTTTTTTTATTCAGATTCAGATTTATTAAGTTTTTATCAAACACCCCCTAAGTTTTTGGGATTCAAAGGAGAGAGAGAGATTAATGAATAGGCTTGGTGGGTCAGTATATTTATCAAGCATGAGGTGGCTTATTTAGAGATTTTGGTGGTGTCATTAATCTCAATCAATGCAGGAGCTGTCAACTCCTTAAAGCTATCAATGAAATGCTAAAGCAAATATTTTCCATTCGTACTCTTTCCTTTTTCAATCCCAGCTCTATTCATTCTCATTACTCCTTAAACCAAGTTCCTTATGTAATAAAAGCTTGACAAAACTCCTTAAAGGTCCGGTCAGTCCAGCAGTTCGGCTAAGGAAGTGCAAGATGGATTGATTTGATAAAGGAAACTATAAAGAAGAGAAGTGGAGAAAGGATTTTCAAACCAATGCCAAAGTTAGCATACAAATAGTGTGGAATTGTAGTAGAGTATTAGCAAATCAAGCATATAAGAAACGTAAAATAATTATAAGTTTTGTTAGTTCATATGATAAATTGAAACAGTTAGTTATACGAAATTTTGCAAAACAGTTGGTTTATTATAGAAATTAGTAAATGTGGTTCAATTGACTGTGTGAAGTGGTTTTAGATATATGATTTGGTTATGGAAAATACGTGATTAAATGATATATATATATATATATATATATATATATATATATATATATATATATATATTGAAATTGAATTATAAGACTAAAAGTTAGTAAACTAACTAATGAAAACATGTATTCATGTATGGATTTCAATGAAAATGGATTACTATTGACTGAATTAGAGCAAACGAGTTTAGGTTGGTTGTGTGGTGTTATAAGGATGCTAACATGGGATTATAGCATAAAGAAATAGTTATGACATGAGGGTTTAAAAAAACATTGCACAAAAAAGTGCTTGATAAAATTCTTCAACGGATTTGTTTTGGTTAAAATCAAATATTAGACAAAAACAAGGCTTGAGATAGATTTATATATTACATACAGTAATAATTAAGGAGTTTTGGCGTATTAGATTAGAACGAAAAAAAAACTTTGAAAGCAAGAAGAAAAGAAAGCAAATCAAATGAAAATTCTTTAAAACAGTGGTGAACACTGACTTTTGGGATTTATATTAGATGTCTTAATGAGGTTGTTAGAGACCAATCAATGATGGAAATCTTACCTTGTAGCAAGGACTTGAGGTAGGATCAAGTATCAAGTCAATTGGACTTGTGTAGCAAAAGTTACGCTAACCGTTAGGAGGCTTGAAGAAACAAAATTCAAAAAGTTAGTGGACTGCTGACCCTAAAACAACAATTCGGGGATAGCTAGATTATTCAGAAAATTATGGGCTTTTGGGAAAGTATAGTACACTGAATAAGCTTTCCATAGAATCTGAAACGGACTAATTCGACTTGAGCAAGGAGTTATTACATTTCAAAGTAATTGCATCAAATCATCTAACAAATTCGGAGCGGTCCCCTTGCACTAATTTTTCGGAATTTTGTGTTACGAATTTAAAATGGTCAAAGAATAAAAGTTCTAGTTCGAAAGATAGCTTTCAGATAGGCTCAATAATCGCTCAAAAATGTTTTGAAACGAAGAAGTTATGATTGTTTTAGCATAGCAGGTCATCTTTGGAAAAAAATTTGAAAAGCATTACGAGTGGACATTTTGGAGCCAATTTTAGGTTTGCTTATGAGGTCCGAAATGGGTGGTTTATATTTTTAAAAATAGTTTATTATGGTATTTATATCATATCAAAAATTGGTTGCAATCCGAACTACAAGCGAAAAGTTAAAAATGCACAAACTAGGCATTTCATTATGAAGCAAGAACCCATTGGGCATACGTTGCGAAGAGCAGTAGCAAGACGTCGTTCGTATTTGTCTTTGTCTTGATTCACCAGTGGTTTCGTGGTTTTGACAATTTGGGTTTCTTGTAATGTTTGTTTTATAATTTTATAATTAGATGGATATACTACCTAAAACATATCCAAAATTCAAATCATATGAACGAGTGGTTTAAAAGATATAACATCACTTAAACGAGTGTCAAAGTGGGGGCCCGATAACGTCAGTGTTCTATTGAGCCACCGGTGCAGAGGTATCGCGAGTGACTTCTTAGCATCGTTGAAATTTTTTGGCGATTGGTTCATGATACAATTTTAGTTGGCTTTAATGATTTGACATAAAGAAGATACCGAAATGAATGTATAAATATAGTATAATGACTATATTTATTGTTAGGTCGTTCAGTATACCAATGAATCAATAAAACTCTTATGTAAACGTAAGTTTACATATATATGTAAAACTTATTCATATAATAGAATATAAAAAGGATATAAGTTGATATGAGATGTGATAACCCATTTAAAGCTATATTGAAAGGAAATTTGAAAATGAAAGATTTTTGAAATATGAAGCAAAGATTATACAAACGAAGTCAAGAATCCATTAAAGGACATATATATAAAACTAATATACATATGAAAAGAGGAGTTCTATTTATTCGCGAGAGTAAATAGTAAGCTATGGATATGTTATGTAACTAAAAGTATTAGACATCGATCTGTATACGTGGTTACAAAATGATTTAGCACATAGACTATTGTGAAGAAGCAAAAGCTATGAGAGCTATAAATCTATTCGGTTCAATAGATGAGCTATGTACATGTAAAATAAACCATCAATAAGCTATGTAAATTCAAGTACACATATAGAAGGTAAGAAATATCCGTAAAAGGGTTGTAAAGAATTTATAACTTGAAACGTAAAGTATTTATATACTAAAGCCATGATAGAACCTTTTGGGCATAAAAGGGTTATAATGGACAAAAGTTTCTAAAGAAATATGGAATGGTTTTAACATAAACTGAATTTAGTATGTGAACTTAGTATGTGAAACTAATGTGTGTATATCGTATATGTGAAAAACAAATGTGTGTATTTAGTATCTCGCACTCTATCATCCGTGACTCTAATATTTTCACTCTACGATTTTCAGAGTTCATTCTATGATTTCAAAAGTTCACTCTACGATTTCGAGAGTTATTATACGATTTTCAGAGTTCACTCTACGATTTTTAGAGTTCTTACTCTAATATCTGCTAAGTTTTTCACTCTACTATCTGCAGAGCCACTATACCATTTGCTGAGCCACTCTACTATATATCTAACTGTTGCAGAATTTAGTTTACTGCCTACTTTGATGATTTGTTGAAATTTCTTGGTTAAACTTTTGGCTCTACCATCTAGCCCTACTTCTAGACCACATACCAAAGTATTTTAATAAGGGTTTAGGTTTCTCATTCATATCAGTTAGGCCTATTTTAACTGAGGCTCAAACTGGACAGTATAACACTTTTCCCCCAAAACTGATTTTGACACTTCTTAAATTTCTTTTAGTTTTGGTTACTTGGAAAGTCTAGGCATGTGTATTTTAGTTGGCTAAGGTTACCTTTATCATCATCTCACTTTGTTTAGTCATCTAGCGAATTTTGACCTATCAAAGCTCACTTTAGGCTTGAAAAATAGATCTCAACTTTGTTTTCTTACTAGCTTTGGTCATAGAAATGATTAGGAATCATCACAAGCATGAATTAGCAATTTTATATGAGTTTATTATAGTCTTACAAATTCAAGTACTAAAATTTACCCCAAAACAGATCACTTTTGGCCTAAAACATGATTTTTAACATGTCCAATATTAAAAATGATTTAGACTTGGTTTATTTAACTTGTGCAGCTTACTTATGTCATGTTATAGCTATTGAAACTTGCCTACAAGGTTCAGGTGTGACCTCTCTTCATTTAAGTGTTAGATGACACTTTAAAGCTTACTTTTCATGGCCTTTAAACATGGCTGAAAAGTACTCAATATGGACCTCAACTAAGTTAAGGAACAACTTTTAAATGTTAATTATGGACATATTATGGTCTCCTTACTAACTCAAAAGTTCAGGTACTGACCTTGACCAAAACAATCCTCTAATTTAGAGTTTAAGCACAGTTTTGGCTATTACTCACAAACAGTCCCCAAGCTATGATTCAAGGGTTATCTAAGCATTCATATAACTTTAAATTATCCTTAAAACTCATCATCACATATTTTAACAAGCTTGAAACTTTACTTATGTATCAATATCAAAAAAAACTCATTTCTAGGCATTATTAGCATGAGTTAGTACTAAACCACCATAACAGCCTTCAAACTTTCAAGCACAAGTTTTATCACAACAAGTACTTTCAGTATACTATATGTTCATGGTTTAATACATCTAAAGGCAGGAATTCTATCTTTTGTTCAAAATAATCCCTAATAGGCTTTTAATTCTTTTTCTATTGGTCTAGGAACATCAATTTTCTGATGATTTCAATTTGAGACTCAAAGTGGGGATCCGCATATCACTCTTAAGTTGAGATCTACTATCATGGAGTTGCATTCTACGATCGTGGAGTTGCACTCTACGATCGTGGAGTAAGGTACTCTACTATAAAAATATCATGGCATGTAAGTTATACTATAACATGGTATTTTTAAGCATAGAAACATGTTTGAGGCATTTATCTCAATATATGAGCCCGTAGACATGATTTGGACTCTAATTCATAGCTAGCATGCTTTTATACTATAACAGCCTCTACTTGGACATTTAGGTAAATAGTTGGTGAACATATATGATTTTATTTACATGTACCCACTAATTTCCTGTCCATTTTCCCCAGTCCTTTGGCTTTTGATTTATTAAGAGTCTCTATATAATGCCTCAACAACCACACAAAGCTCTAATATTATCATAACAACCACCATAGTCTTATTTAATACTATAGCCACTAATAGCCCATTCTACTATCAAATATGAAATGGAAAAAGGAATGGAAAGAGTCTAAGCTTGCTTACCTTGCTAACTTTTAGATATTGAAGTAGCTTTATTTCTCAATCCTTCCTTCCTTTCTAGTCGTAGCTTTGCTACTCTCTCAATCTAATGGACTTCTATTGATATTACTTTTGGAACGCGAATAAGTATAGAAGTTATTTGATTTCAGGTGCATTATATGGCCATATATGGCTAACTTCTAGATATTGAAGTAGCTTTATTTCTGAATCATTCAATATTCATTTCTAGTCGTAGCTTTGTTACTCTCTCAATCTAATGGACTACTATTGATATTACTTTTGGAACGCGGATAAGTATAGAAGTTATTTGATTTCAGGTGCATTGTATGGCCATATATGGCTAAGCTTTTCTCTCTCTCTCTCTCAATCAGCCTACTTGGCCTATTGTTGTTCTCCATCATTATCTCTACATGGCTGCTCTCTTTAGCTCATACCCAACCCTTACATTGGCTTTCATCATTACCACTACACAACCCCTACAAGGCTTAGCAGCCTCCTACTACTCTGCAGTCTACTTGGCCCCTATTTGGCCCATATGATCAGTCCTCTAGTAGCTACTTGGCTCATGCAATGAACTTGGCTCCTACAACCACTCTACACCTTATTGCTACTAACTAAATTGCTAACTAGCTGTTAGCTTCTTGATTGACCCACAACCATCTCATTGCTCTTTTAATTTGAACTAATGAGTTCCTTTTTTCTCAATATGGGCTGCGCCGAATTGGGTCTAATGCAAGGTAGGACACAACTTTGTTTGGGGCTCAATGCACTCATATATATCATATTAATAAAATAAAGAAAACGATTGTACTACATGAAAAAAAATTAATTTGGCCCAATTTATATAACTTGGACTCTTATTACCCCTCTTAACGTAAAAGCAATGGTACATAACACTAAATTATTTGCAAGCACACCTAGCAAATTTGATATGGTCAATATTTAATAAAGATTTATATTACATGGATTTTTATCCACCGCATTTCTTTATGCTAGTAAAATAGTTAGTACATACATCATTAAAATGATGGTTCTATGTAATTTAAATACTTCATGGTAGTACCCACCATTTTCCTTATTTGTCACTAAATAATACTTTTGAACGAAATTAATTATATTATAATATAATTATTTCATTGATCTTATAGGTGGATTTTTATCAAGAATATTTCTCAATTAAGTCATATTGGCTTCCCTTTTCATTTTGAATAATCAAGATATACATTTAATAATACCCCTGTTTACTACATCTCATAAAATTTTATTTAACTCCACATATTACTTTCTTTTCATTATGAGTAAGTAATATTTATATTGTCTCATACATTCTTAGTTAGAGCCTTTTATCTTGAAAGTCTCTATTCCCGATCATTTTATACCCTATGGGCACATAGAAAAAAAAAATTAATCCACTCTTTTCACATTTCCTTTATTAATAATTAGGTTAAATCTCTAATCTTTATTTAATCAATTAATATTTCCCTTAAAAGAAATATTACTAATATTCGGGATATCATATAACATCTGAGTTTATCTGTAAAAACCGTGAATTTCATGAATAAATAATAAAAATAACAATAAGAAAATGAATATTTATTTGAATATAAATATTAATGTGTTGTGAGATGAGTAATTCAATTAATTCAAATTGAATTTATAAGAATTGAGAAAAATGTGGAATTTTTGATGAGATTTGTGAAATGTCTTGGGTGGCATGAGAATCGAAATTTGAATGGAATAATTTAATTAAGGAATGAATAAATTAAGTAATGAATGATTAATTAATAATGTATTAATAATTAATGGTTATTGTGAATAATGAATAAGCAAAGTAATTTACATAATTAGAATTATATTATTCATTTAATTGATGTATGCAAGATATGTGATTATATAGTTCCTACATTAAAAAGAAAGTGTAGCGTGACACTTTAATGTGACTATATAATATATAAAACTATATATTAAAATTGAATGAATTATAAGTTACATAAATAAAGCTTATGTGACACATTGTATGGCGGAGAACATTAAAGATGTACATTATCAAAGAATTACAAATTATTTCAATAAGGGAGTCTAATTGGAATAATAAAGTTTAAGAAGATATTAAATTACTAGTGACCAATTAAATTGAGTTCACACATGTTATAAATATTAATTATACTACAATAATGTACATGGATTATATGATGTGGGTACATAAATAATCTCTAACTTTCTATTATGAAATAGCATTAACACATTAAAATCACATTTTGGGAGTCCAAGAGAACAAACTAAGCATTTTAATCACGTTGCTGAGATTTAAAACTCCTCAGTGCTCAAACAGTGGCTAAATAGTAGCCTATAATCTCATTGCGTAAACTCAAGCAGCTATAATCCATGGTGATGATGGCTACAAGGTTGGCAGTTGGCCAACTCTTTTATACCCAATGTTTCCTTCCATTCTCCATTGAATCAAACCAATGTGCAAGATCAATAACTGGGAAATCAATTCTATATATATAACACCATCTTCTTCTTAATTCTCAGTTGCTAAAAATTTGTCTGATAAGTATACATTGAGAGTGAGAGCTGCTGAACATTGAGAGAGTATAATTAGTGCATTGAGGAATCAATTTAAGCTTCCAAGAGGTATAAATTCTGTTTGTGTTCTTGAGTTTGAGTTTTGTCAAATTCTTACAATTGTTTGAATTCTCTGTTAATTGATATAGAATAGCATGCCATTGTGTTTTCTGAGTTTGTTTGCATATCTAGGAGCTTTGTAGTTGGTGCAGTTCTGAGTTTAACATTGGTTATGTTGAGGCTCGTGAAGCAAAGCCATCATTTTTTGTTACCTTTCGAAGTAGCGCTTGGCGGCGCACTTCTCATAATACATAATGTGCATGTAGCAACCGCCCAATCATAAATACTGATTTGTTGATCTTGTCTCATTCTGAGTATGTTATGTTAGTTAGATTATACATGTAAATGACCCTAGCATGTGGATATATGTTGTTTAATATATAATAAGTCTTTG
This sequence comes from Panax ginseng, assembly GCA_020205605.1. NCBI lineage: Eukaryota > Viridiplantae > Streptophyta > Magnoliopsida > Apiales > Araliaceae > Panax > Panax ginseng. Next base: position 7,256,573 of record CM035147.1, read on the forward strand.
TAAGTTGGTTTGGTGTGCATATTCAAAGAAAGTATAAGGATTTGGAAACTAGTTTTGATAAACATTGTGCAATGCATGTTCTGACCTTAAGCATCAACATATTAAGTTCTGATATGAGTTGACATGTGACCAATATGTTAGTTTATATTGTTAGAGATATCATAGATTATTCAAGCATGATTTAAATAAAAATTGCAAGTAAAAGACTACACTAGCTATGTGTAAACGAACTATGTATACATTAAGTTTTGAACTTAAAACATCTTTATCATGATCGATTTCATATATCTTTAAGCATGAAAGCATGATTTAGACTAAGTGGACTTATCTTGCATGCTTGAATAAGTTTTACTAATTAATGGAGACTTAAAGTTTCAAAAACAAACTTAATAAAATATATGCACTTTGAGTTAAGAACTTGTTAGCATGCTTATGTGGTCTAACATGTATATATGAGAGTATGATGTATAGTAAGTGAAGTGGCTTTGCATGCTTGATGGCTTAACATGAGATTTTCAAAAGAAACCTTGAAAACTAGTTTTGTCAATAACTACGTTACAAGTATTCTAGAATGTGACTTCATGATTAGGTGTGTTATGCCTATAGACATGATTAACATGAATGCCTAGCTAGACATATGCATTGTAAAATAGTTTGGCATGGAATACGATAAGTCTAAATGATGACTTCGTACTTGAAATACATGATTTAAATAACGTAAGCATGTATAGTTAAGACCTATGGACCACATAGCATATGTATAATGGCTAAACGTAAGAGAATTTGTGAATTGAACATTTAAAGTCTTGATTTAATGAGAATGGATAATAACCTATATTAAAGATAGGATGTAGGGTCAAACAAAGTTATCCACACACTGGTATGTGTGTTTTGCATGATTATTCATATATGTGCAAGTCGGGTGTACACTGGCTTTCTGCAGGAGAAGCCAAGTCTTGGTTTGCACCAGGAACAGCGTGGTCGCGCCACTCCTTAGTACAAACCAAGCGCGGCCGCGCCACCCTGCAGTGAGTTCTATTTTCTGCTGATAATTTGAGGATTTGTGCATACCTATATTGTTACCTTAATCTGTAATACATGTCCAGTGCAGTATTTATGTGTCAATAAGCATGTTAATGAAAGAATCCTACGTTGGATAAGTTTTTATAACCTTAAAGTTAAAATGTGATGGCAAACTATGTTCTTTAATGTCACAGTGTATTAGAAACTGATTTTCGTGTTATGTGACAACATACGTATGAGATCATAAGACTAAGAGAAGACTAGTAATATATGTTTGTATCGATAAATTTCACTTGTGTATCATAGCAAATTAAGATAGAAGGTGTACATATTGAACTTGTATAAGTAATGTGTTTATACACGAATATGATATTATAGTTTATTGGAGTGGTATTAAGCTTTACTTTGGTAAACTACGCTTGAGGCAAGTACTCGAACCCTACTCTTTATTGAGCATTACTTGAGCTTGTACTATTATTGGTTGTATAAGTAAATAATTGAAAGTATGATTCTTATCTTATGACATAATGCTTCATAGATAGAATAGAGTTGTTTATATTCTTGAACTTTGATTCGAGTATTGAACTTATAATTGTTCAGTATATACATTTAAAGAGCGATTACATGCCGATTGATTCGGCTAAACCTAAATAATAATTTGAAAGTGATCCAAACCAATTGATTGGTGCAGAATCTTGTATTGACTGAGATGAACAACATTCTTTGAAGGGAAAACTATTTTGTCGGGAGACCCAAGCGTGCACACTTGAGTAATGCGATTAAGCGATATATATAACGTTGGGTACTTTAGGTGATCACTGTTGTACTTGTTTTTTTGGATTATCAGTATTATAGTGTTAATTCTAGTAGAAGTTCATAGTCCTTAGTGACTGCTCAGTTGATATCTCGAACTGATTTAAGTATTGAATCTTATTGATATTTTCTGTCCTTAGCTACTATTGTTGAGAACTATATATTGATACGTTTTTCTATCTTTGAACTATCATTATGGTTGTACCCTTGAAAAATTTAAAACTATATTGAACACCCTTATTGCTATATTACTTGTTGAGCAAACTTGTTGCTCATTCTTACTTTCCCTAAAAACATTTCAGTTAAGGCAGAGCAAGGCGGTCCCTCAGGCATTGATAAGGGCATATATATATTACTAATGGTATATATATTATTTAAATAATGCATTTATACATTATTTACATTTACATAAGGCTTATCACACATTAGTGGCAATTGCCTTTTTTTTATTAAAATAAATTTTCTTAAATTTTTTTTATTTATACGATAAAAATGTATCGCTTTCAAATATAGATACCACATTGCACATATACTTATGCTAGATAAGTAATATCGAAATAAAATTTATTTTATAAAAAATTATTCTAATATTGATGACGGAAATTCAATACATTACACACATAGCCTTGAAAACACCAAAGAATAATACGAGAGAAGTTTGTAGACAAGAGTCTAAGCTCTCTTGGTAATCCCTCTATTTATAGGCATAAGACATTAATTCTTTTTTATGTAGGTTTTAACCTCCTAGTGGCAATCAACTTCCTCAAAGAGATCTTTTAGATGAACTTTCCTTTCCTTCATTGGATTTGACTAGTATACCAATATTGTTCGCCACCTTCCCTCTTTTTGTAGGATTCCTCTTTTTTTTTCTTTCATAAATAAAAGCATTAAATATTACTTGACCACCAAGATATTGACTTTATTGTAATAAAATATTAAATCCTACAAAATAAAATAAAATAAAACATATTAATTAAATAAACTAATATAATTAAAAGGGAAAACATTTAATTAAACCTTAAATAAAAATATAAGAATAATGAGTATATTAAGACATAAAATAAATGCAAAAAATTAATTATTAAGGAATAAAAACATAACATATTTTATTCTCATGATTGATCTAAAATAAATTAATACTTAATCTGTTGGAACCAAAAGTCTTAATTTATGTTTTTAAAATAAAACACTCATTCCGTGAGGAAATGAAATTAGGTTCACTTGCAATTTTTACTTATAATGGGTATTAAAAATATATTTTTGTTATTTCTTTTATAAAAAAGTGTAAAATTAATTAAACTTAAAATAAAATTAACAAAAATTTTAAATTTGAATATATCTCATATTGACTTCGAAAAGTCAAACTTAATCTTATATTTCAGAACAAATAAAGTAATCTTTTTTTTTTCCAATATAAAAAAAATGCTTAAATATAAATTACTTCACTCATCACGCGAACTTAGTTTTGTTGTCTTATTCTCTATCTTATCTATTGTCTAAAGTCCATGTATTAACGGACCAAGCTAGAAAATAAATTGAGAGAGAGGAACTATTTAATTACTACAACTATTTAATTACTACACCTCTAGAACTATTTTTTTATTTTAATATAAGATCTATAAATGACCATCATATATATAAATGGGAACTCCTAATTGGAGTTTCTTATTCTATCATGATGATGAGGTATAAATAAAACATATATATTTAACATTTTATATAGGTCCTAATACAAACTTATAATTATCTTATTACTTAACAAAAACAAAATGGTTACTATATATATAGGTTTGGATACCAACTTAACATTTCAACCTGAAATAAGCGATGGATCTTTATTCGAACCAATTTTATATAAATTTGGTTACTCACAAAAAATAAAATGGTTACCTCTATATGCAGATTTAAATACCAACTGTACAATTTCCAGATAATTTTTATGAGTATATAATTTATAAGTATACATCAACTAGATAAATAAGACACTCTCACATGTACATTTAACACTTGATGTTTGTCCTAATACAAGCTTGTAACTATCTGGTTACTAATAACAGTAACCATAAATGTAACATAATAAAACAGTAACCACATAATTATATGATAGTAACCAGAACAGTTTTTAGTGGTAACCAAAACAGAAACATCATGTAATGAAACCCAGTTTAGGCAATCCATGTATACTAAATAATTATATATTAACCAGAATAAAAAATAAAAGTAACCAAAATTCCACATTGAGGGCACAATAATAGTAGCCAAACCATAAGATAATAGTAACCAAAACATAATAAAGAAGTAACCAAATAGTTATATGAAAGTAACCATAACATGTTTTAATAATGATAACCAAAATAGAAACAACCTGTATATCCAACCCAGTTTAGACAACCCATGTATACTCTCACATGCACATTTAACACTTGAATTATGTCCTGATACAAGCTTGTAACTATATGGTTACTACCAATGAATACAATGGTTACCCTTCTATGCATGTCTGGTTACCAACTACACCTTTCAAACAATGTATCAGACACAACTTAGAAGTAGCAAATACGAACCAACAAACAATGTCAAATCACTGGTAATATAATCAAATATGTAATCTCATTTACAAAAGTTCTAATAAACATTACAGACTCACCCGAACTAACAAACAATGTCAAATGGTTATGGATATTCAACAAAAACCAAAGTATGAAACACAATTCAGAAGGACAGTACAACGACAACCAGAACTAATCAAAATTTGATACAAATTTTCGTGAAAATTCTCTAAAGTTGTGAAAAAACCAAATGCGGAGGTGCATCTCGTCTGGAAGGAAATCTCTAGTTCTTTGAGAGGATTAACGTCAATTTTCTATCAGAGTTGAGAGACTGTGGTGTTGCGGCGGCGATGGAGGAGAGGGAGACGATTGGCTTGGAGGAGAGAGAGAAGTAGTAAGGGCGGAGAGAGAGAGAGAGAGAGACCGAACGAGAAGGGAGTCTTTCAGGAAGATGGAAACTAATTTGCCATGTCAGCCCATTAATATTAATCCCTTAATTTAAAATTTTTTAATTGTATTAGTATTGTAAATAAAAATGATAAAGTGTAGTATTTTTGTAATTATTTTATAGATGTTTTATTTTTATAATTACTTTTAAAAATGTACTAATATATGTAATTAACCCAAAATAAATTAGAGAGAGGGAGATAGAGGGGAGAAACATAATACCGTAATTAAGGTCATATTTAGAATAGATCAGGAAGTACTTTGTAATATTTTTCCGAAAAGTATTATACATAAACTTTATATTTTTCGTAGATCTCGTGGCATGTATTCTGTCCTGGGGAGATGAGCCGAGGAGTAATTCTTGAGGGCCATGCCCCCCCAAGATTTTAAAAAATTTTAGTACTAAGCCCACCTATAATTGTAAGATTAAATTTATAAGGTCCACCTACAATTTTTTTAAAGTACTAAGCGAAAGGCCCACACCATTTCATTTCAGCCCTTTTAATTTTATATCGATTCATTACTTTATTTTCTCCGTCATTTTCCCATTTGGCCATTTTAGGTTTCTGCTTGTTGGTGGCTGCGTCGGCAGCTCCGCTCATCTGATAGTCTTGGTTATGCCCTAGCCCTAACATAGATCCAAATTCGTTGTTGCACTTCGGCAATTCTGCAATTCAGTACATCAAAAATAGATTGCTTTCTTCTCCAGTGCTTCCGTGCTCTCATGTAAGATATTAATATCAATTATGGGTTAACCCCTTTCCCTATTTGTTGTTCCTCTGAGTTCTGAAGCGAGATTGCTAATTGCTTATTCTGTTATTCATCCAGTGCTATTGCTTATTAATATTGACTATTTAGAATTTGAGAGTTAAATAGACATCTTGTAACTTGTAAGTGGACTAGTGGTACGTGGTCATAACTCATAAGCACCGCACAAGTCACAAGACTCACAACACGTTCCGGACTTCCATGGAAATTGGAATATAGATATAGTTTTAAATAATCAACAAAAGTACAAAACTAGTTTTAAATAATAATGTTAAAATAACAAAAGCATTTATGCATTATAGTTTTAAATAATAACAAAAGCTGCCTTCCGGACTTGAGACTTCCATAAACACATCTTCTGATTAATAAATAACAAAACTAGTTTTAAATAATAATGTTAAAGTTAATAAGTTATACAATGTTATCTTAATTTTAATTAAAGATATATTCTTACATGTGATTAGGAAACCTTGGTGATTCATTAATTTTGGTGGAGACCCTTGCTCTATTGCTCTAATTTGTAATCGTATAAAAGGTACTAATTTCTCTCTTCTTGAGTTCTTTCTCTAATTAAGCTGTGTAGCTGTTCTTTGAATCAGATTTGTTCATGTGAATTAGATTTTTCATTGTGTATTTGCGTTTATAATATTGATGATAGTGTAGTTAATTGAATTTTTTATTTTTTGTTTTAGAGTAATGGGAAAATCACATACCATTGATTCATTTTTCAAGAGAAAGCAATCAAATCATGTTGACACCTCTTTGCTTACCCCTGAGCCTAATGTTCAAACATATCTTCCTATCCCTGAACAAGAATAACGTTCTCTAAAATCACCAAGAATTGAAGGTAGAGAATGGAATATTAATTATTTGGGCGTGATCCGGAAAAACGTCGAAATATGTAAATGTCTGGTGATCTACTTGATGAAGTTCGATGAGCTTACATCAATTACGGTCCATATCAATGCATTATTCACAGAGTACCCTTTATACGGATCCGAAAAGCATCCTCGCTTGGCTTTCAATCATCATGGTTCAAGGTATTTCCATCTTGGTTAGAGTATTCCCCTTCAAAGGATGCCGCATTTTGTCTACCTTGCTATCTCTTTAACAAAGAAGGTGCCAACATGGGCAAAGTAGTTTTCAAAGATGGATTTAATAGTTGGAAGAAAGTAAGGGATGGGAAGAATTGTGCATTTTTGAATCATGTGGGAAAAGATCCAAATTCATTACATAAAATGGCTCAAAAATCATGCGATGATCTAATGAATAAATCACAACATATTCAAAAATTTATTGAGAAACAAACTTCTGAACAGCTTGCAAACAATCGATTGCGACTTAAAGCCTCAATTGATTTAGTTCGCTATCTTACACTCCAAGGTATTGCTTTAAGAGGTCGTGATGAAAGGAAAAGTTCCATCAATCGTGGTAATTTTCTTGAATTAATAAGCCTTTTTGCTGAGTATAATGAAAATGTTGCAAATGTTGTGTTAGAAAGGGCTCCTCAAAATGCCTCATATACGTCACCCCAAGTCCAAAAAGAGATTTTACTGGTTTACTCAATGAAAATTAGAAAGGCAATTTGCGAGGAAATCGGTGATGCAAAATTTTGTATTCTTGTTGATGAAGCTCGAGACCAGTCAAAAAGGGAACAAATGGCTATTGTTTTTAGATTTGTTGACAAAGATGGTTTTATTCGGGAGCGCTTTTTTGGTCTCATACATGTATCGAATCGAGGGCTTAACTCTAAAGAATGAGATATTTTCACTCTTTCCGATTATGATCTTGACTTTCATAATATTCGAGGTCAAGGATCGTGACTTGAGCAAGTAATATGCTAGGTGAATGGAAAGGGTTACAAGCTCTAGTTGTTAATGAATGTCCGTATGCATATTATGTCCATTGTTTTGCTCATCGTTTACAATTGGCATTAGTTGCAACATCTAGAGAAGTTACTTTTGTACATCAATTTTTTTCAAAATTGAGTTTTATTATAAATATTGTGGGCGCTTCTTGTAAACGTAACGATGAATTAAAAGCTGCCCAATTATCCGATATTGCTCATTTGATTTCCATTGAAGAGCTTGAGACTGGGACAGGAATTAATCAGATTGGTACTTTACAAAGGGCTGGAGATACACGATGGGGTTCTCACTTAAGGTCTCTTTCTAGCTTGATAAAGATGTTCAGTGCAACTTGTCAGGTTTTATTGAACATCATCGATGATGGAACTTGGGATCAACGTGGAGATGCTGATTCGGCTTACACTTCTTTGACTTCTTTCGAGTTTGTGTTCATCTTGCATCTTATGAAAGCAATTATGGAAATCACTGATATGCTTTCTCAAGCTTTGCAGCGAAAGTCTCAAGATATTTTAAATGTTATGCACCTTGTGAAAACCACAAAGAAACTTATTCAGAAGTTGAGAGATGATGGATGTGATACTTTCATAGTGAAGGTGAAGTATTTTTGTGAGCGACATCTGATAGATGTCCTGATTTAGATGCTTTATATGTTGAGAGAAGAATTCGAGCTCGACATCAACAAGATAAATTTACAGTGATTGAGCATTATCGGATTGATATATTTGCAACTATAATAGACTCTCAGTTACAAGAGTTAAACAATAGGTTTAGTGAGCATGCGGTGAAGTTACTTGTTCTAAGCTCTACATTGGATCCACAAAATGGGCTACGTCTTTCAATATTGATGATATTTGTAAGCTTGTGGATGAATTTTATCCCAAAACTTCACGAGAGCATGAGAAAGAGGACTTAAGGATACAATTGCGACATTACGAGTTTGATGTACTCCAACATCAAGAATTTCAAAAGTTGTCCACTATTTACGATCTGTCAATGGTTGGTGAAAACTAGAAAGTCAACAATCTATCCACTAATCGATGGATCGATCGGACTTGTTCTAACTCTTCCAGTTTCTCTGCAACTACTGAGCGTGCATTTTACTCAGCCATGAGTCATGTCAAATCGAACTTGAAACAAGATGGAGGATGAATATCTTACAAATTCTCTTATTGTCTACATTGAAAAAGAGATTGCGAAAGCGATTCGATGAGAATCAATCATAGATGGATTTTGTGATTTGAAAAGAACGTCGAGTGCAATTCGACAAAGCTTTGATATGTTTCTAAAAAGACTTTTTTGTTATGTTTTTGTTGTCTTTGTCAAAGCAAATTCTATTTTTATATTATTTTTGTTTTAGTAAATATATATTTTGTAATGGTGAGCGAATATATATTTTTTTGGCCCAAGACTAAATCTGGAATTAAAGTCCTATTCTTTGTCACTTAATCTATCTTTAACAATTTATCAATTATTAATTTTTTAATTAAATAACTACAAAACCATGCATGCTGTCCATGCAAATATTATAAAGAGTTCACCTAATTAAGCCGGAAACTAATCGAACCATGCAAGTCAAAGTTGAGCACTAAATTAAGTTTGACATACCCATTAAGCTAGTAGTGTTGCAAAAAAACCTGCAAAACGTCAGAATATATTGTTTTTGGTTTTATCCATCTATTTCTTAATTTGGTTACTAAGCTTTTACCCATCTATTTAATTTCTTAAATGGGCTACTAAGAAACTTAATTCTATGAGTACTCCTTCATATAGCTCTGTGGATCATTAGTTTCACATTGTGTTTTCATAATAAAGCTAAATGAGAAGTACTGCACAAGGTCAAACAGGATACTTGTGACTTGCTATAGAATGTTAGTTCAACCCTAATCAACACATGTTCGAGTTCAAAAATGACAATGGTTCATATTCCTTTAATCTGTTCTAAAATTAAAGATATAATTAAAAAACGATGATTTTTAACGATAATTTTATGTTCTTTTAAATGTATCCATGATAGTAGTTAAAAATTAAGAGAGTTAGTGTTGTTTAAATTAAAAATGAGAGTATAAAGTAATATCAAATTAAGAATTTCACCTGACTTCAAAGTCCTAAAATAAAAATATATTACTCAATTTAAAACAGACTAAAAAGATAAATATATTTTTAAATTTGAAATGTACCATAGGCTACTTTAATGAGAATATTGAGATTGGAACCTAATAGAAGTGATCACTATATAAAGGGTAAACCTTCCCTCAGTAAAGCTATCAATTGCAACGACTAAATTAGAAGTATTCAAAGTCTCTAGTTGCCTAATTTTTAGTTATACAAAATGACAACTTTATGGCCTCCGCTACTATACTTTGCCATAATATTATGCATAACAACTTGTGCAACTGTAGAAGGCAAAAGACCTTACATTTATGCATCTCCACCACCACCTCCACCCAACCACAATCCGCCACCACTACCGCCACCGTCACCGCCTTCACCCTCTCCTCCTGCTCCACTATCACCATCTCCACCCCCCTTTCCTTCGCCATCTCCTCCACTTCCACCACCACCATCTCCATCCCCCTCTCCATAGCCACCATTTCCATTCCCCTCTCCACCCCCTAACAATCCGCCACCGCCACCGCCTTCGCCATCTCCTCCACCACTACCACCATCTCCACCGCCCTCTCCTTCTCTTCCACCACCACCATCTCCATCTCAGCCCTCTCCTTCACCACCACAATCTCCATCCCCCTCTCCACCCCCCAACAATCCGCCACCGACACCCCCTTCGCCATCTCCTCCACCACTACCACCATCTCCACCCCCCTCTCCTTCTCCATCTCCTCCTCTTCCACCACCACGATCTCCATCCCCCAACAATCCGCCACCGCCTTTGCAATCTCCTCCACCACTACCACCAACTCCACCCCCCTCTCTTTCTCCATCTCCTCATCTTCCCCCACCACAATCTCCATCCCCCTCTCCTTCACCACTACCCTCTCCATCCCCCTCTCCACCCCCCAACAATCCGACTCCTGCCAGCCCCTTCCCCCCCATCACCTCCACCACTACCACCATCTCCACCCCCTCTCCTTCTCCATCTCCTCCTCTTCCACCACCACCATCTCCATCCCCATCTCAACCCCCCAACAATCCGCCACCGCCTTCGCCATCTCCTCCACCACTACCACCATCTCCACCGCCCTCTCCTTCGCCATCTCCTCCTCTTCCACCACCACCATCCCCATCCCTCTCTCCTTCACCACCACCATCTCCATCCCCTCTCCACCCCCCCAACAATCCGCCACCGCCACCCCCTTCGCCATCTCCTCCCCACTACCACCATCTCTACCCCCCCTCTCCTTCTCCATCTCTTCCTCTTCCACCACCACCATCTCCATCCCCAACAATCCGCCACCGCCACCGGCTTTGCAATCTCTCCACCACCACCACCAACTCCACCCCCCTCTCTTTCGCCATCTCCTCCTCTTCCTCCACCACAATCTCCATCCCCCTCTCCTTCACCACCACCCTCTCTATCCCCCTCTCCACTCCCCAACAATCCGCCTCCGCCATCCCCTTCGCCATCACCTCCACCACTACCACCATCTCCACCCCCTCTCCTTCTTCATCTCCTCCTCCTCTTCCACCACCACCATCTCCATCCCCCTCTCAACCCCCCAACAATCCGCCACCGCCACCGCCTTTGCCATCTCCTCCACCACTACCACCATCTCCAACCCCCTCTATTTCGCCATCTCCCCCTCTTCCCCCACCACAATCTCCATCCCCCTCTCCTTCACCACCACCATCTCCACCCCCCAACAATCCGCCACCGCCACCTACGCCATACTACTACACTTCTCCTCCACCTCCAAAGGGCATATAAGCCAATTAATATTGTATTATTTGTTGTATAATTATGCTACGTACGTGTAAAAGAATAAATGGACATGCGTGCATGGGCATCATGCTTTATAAGATATAATATTTTCATCTTTGTAAACGCTATATTACATTTTTGAGTTCAAATTATATGTACCTGCTGCTTATTTGGTTTTGTTCCTTGTATGTGGGAATGGACTCTAATATTTTGTTCCAAAGTGTGAAGGAATTAGAGTAGTGCTTTTTATGTTGGCTTCTTGTCTGCATTATAATTACTTGCCACAAATTTCTTTTGGGTGTTTTAAGAGTAACCAAACAAGATTTGTGTCTATAAATGAATAAAATATGTTTATGTGCCGACTAATATTGGGCTCCAGTACTCTTGAATTTGAGAGAGCATAATTTGAACTCTTATAATTTTGAGGGGTTCGTCCAAAGTAATATGATTTTGAATTCTTACATATTACTTCCTAGAAAACACAATAATTTCTTAACATGTGTGTAAAAATAATGGCAAATGAGGAATATCATATCACTTTATATAATGAGGTGGAAGAGTCCAATTAATTGAAAAGTGAATTAAGTGTTCGGATGTGTTCGAGTTTGTAGAATTTCAAAGTGGCATAACTTTTGAACCCACAATGTAGCCACGATGTATAATGTTTTAAGCCCAAAACCTTGTTTTAAGCAGTCTAGTTGTCGTTCAATGTTTGGTCAAACTCGATTTTTTTTTAATTTTTGTTATTTTAATTTTTCTATTCCTAATAAATGTTAGGAAGTTCTTTAGGATTATAAATATGCTTACTAGGGTTATTAATATTATTATCTTTTGTTCTTTTTGTGAGTTCGTTATTCTCCTTATTAATTCAAGGGTTTATTATTCCCTCATCTTTAAAAATAATGATTCATATAATTAATACGAACAAACATAAGTTATGAAAAATTCACAGATTAACTATAACTTATCAAAATCTTGCAATCAATATCAGAACCATATGCAACTTTTGTGAAAGAAAATATGAAGTGAAAATAATTAGGCACTAACTTTGAATGAAAATAAAATATTGTTATGAAATATCGGTTTCATCTTCGCCCTAAGTATTAGAAATTTAGCTAGTCATGAAATCAAAATTAATACTACTACTTATATGTAATAAGAACAATAATTAAAAAAGAGAATTTCTATTAAATCAATAAAAAAGAAAATACTCACGACACTAAAGACAACACACACTACAAGAAATTACATAAAAAATGACGCTAAAATGTGTCATATAAAATTCATTTTTCGTCACTAAAATATTTAGTGACAAGTGTTAATCGTCACAAAGATTGTCACCGTATGAGCGTGGTAAAAGGTTTATTTGACAATATATGATGTCGTCACTAAATGTTTTAACTTATGGTGACGATCTACACCATTGTCACTATAAGTAATGACTTGTAGTGACGTTAATAGCGTTACTATTTGAATGAAACTTTCGTCACTCTATATAATGTTTCGTCATCAAAATGTAGTACATTAAATGACGCTAAACTTGTTTTGTCATTAAATGATATTGTTTTATTGACGAAAATATATTACTCTATTTAAATCATCTAATTTTAATGACGACAATATTGTCATATTTATGATTATTCTTTCGTCATGTTATTGTGTTTATCGTCACCAAAAATAAGAAAATAAATGGCAACAGAACAATTCGTCACCTAATAATATATTTAACATGACAATTATGTCGTTGTCATTTAATATTTTAAATAATATTATAAAATAATTTGTCACCAAAGAGTTAGTTTTTGGGACATATTTTTCAATGTCACTAATTGAATACTTATGGTGATGATAAATCTCGTCACATAAAGAGTTAATAATAGTGACAAAATTAGTTGTTGTGACTAAATGAATATATAATAGTGACGATATAGTTTGTCACAAAAGAGTTAATTTCTATGACACATTTTTCTCTATCACTAATTGAATACTTATGGTGACGATAGAACCCATCACATAAAGAGCTATTAATAGTTACAAAATTAAAGGTCATCACTAAATGAATATATAATATTGACGACATAACTTGTCACCAAATAGTTAATATTAGTGACAAAATCAATTGTCATAACTAAATGAATATACATAATGACAATCTTATTAATAAAGAGTTAATATTATTAAATCATTAAATTTTAATTTTCATTGACCAAATATTATTTGTCAATAAATGATTATAAATCGTGATGATGTGTTGGTCATATTGCGTTGTTTGACATTCAAAATGTATTGTTATATTAACAATTTTCAATAAAAAAATATATATAACATTTAGTGAGCTTTTTAAATCAACTTTACACCTGTATATAATATAAGAGACAAAAGGCAATAAACATTTAAAATAAAAAGTAATTATCTTATAAAAAAATAGTAGATTCACTGATTCAACAAAATGCCCAACTAGTTAGGCAATAAACAGTTGCTTAAATAATCTAAGTACCACAAAACCAAATTATATAATCCAAAAAGCTAAAATTCTGAAATCCTTATCCTAAGAAAATGTTTAATTAAAACCTTCTACCTTGCGGTTATTGACCTTCCAGAAAAAACTCTATCTGCAAATCAAAAAAAACATAAAGACATAAATATTCAGTCAAATAGTTATGAAATTAAAAAATAAATGTATATAAATAAAGAAATGTTTAAATAATATATTGTGAATTTTTCAAAACTATAGCTATAACATTACTAAAAAAACTTATGCTATCTTTTTAGGCCCATAAATATGGAACAATAATATTATTAGTCAAATGCAATCAAGCAACTAATGATCTTAAGCTCAAATTCACCAAACAGTTAACTTCGAACAATAAAATAAAATAAATAAACCAATAAAACCAAATTCATCAAAGTCATGTCCATATAAAAAATTTCAAAAAAAAAACACTTCTTGAGTGCATGTTAAAGAGAAAACTTGAAAATATGTTATCTAGCATGGGCAACTTCTGCGTAATTCATTGATTTGAGTTCATATGAACATAAACCATAAACACAACCAGTTTCAAGTTCCATTGAACATTAACAAACATTTATAAGCATATTTATTACTCAAAGTAATAAAGATCATGTTTGTCCCATATAGAGAAAAAGATATAAAATCATGTTTGTCTCATAAACAATGTAGCCTCAAATCATGCAGAACGTTAACAAATCAAATCTAACTATAACATTATATATAAATCAAATTTATGTTTGTCCAAAATGGAGAATATTTTCAAAATCATATGACAATGAGTTGTTATTGTCGATATTTCTTCGCTTAAAGGCGTGACTCTACTTCTTACCTTTGTTCTTATCTAACCACAATAGTTATTCAAAACTGCGTTAGCAGTCAACTGCTTCACTCTGCATGGCCATTGGCTCCAGACATCAACAAAGAATCGGACGATCACAATGGATCGCAATAAGAACCCCATTTATGATTTATCCATGCGTGGAAGGCAGAATCAACAGCCTCAAAGTATAAAAGTATCCTCCAACCTGTCAGACATTAATAACTGTATTGCATAACACAGTTGGCCCAAGTAACATTTATAAAGAAAAAAACATATTTTTAATCTATATTAGTGAACCTATATCAAATAGATAAATAATATAGGTACAATGAACTGTCAAAATGTAAAAACAAAAGAATAATCTCAAACTGTCGATCCTTCTAAAGTTTTAGTCACATAAATACGCCTGGCTTTATATATTGGGTTATGAATAGGGCTCACATGAAGTGACATCATTTATGACAAATGACAACTAATAAGCTAATAATATGAATAACTTCAATCAAAGAAATTAAGTACCAGTCTATCTTATTTTAAGTTCCTTTACAAATTTTTGTTATTTAATTGAAAACAAAATGGATAGAAATTGATATTTTTGTTATAGAATTGAGCGATCTTGTAAAGGCCAAAAGAAAAAAAATTTAAAAATATGCTAAAGTATTGTTTAAAACTACAAAATTTCAAAATAGTAACATACAATTATAAAATGTGATGCACAATTATAACATATTATAATTATTAGAATAATTAAATTTTGGATACACAAAATAGCGCTCGTGTACATATGCTGAATAAAAAATTCTATAAAAATTTGCATAGCTTAATTGCATAAAATCCAGTCATTTCATTTCTAAATTATTGTAGTACAATGAAACATATTTTGGGTGGCGTCAAAGAGAATCCACATGTGTGCCTAATCCAGTCATGCAGATTTGAGAATGTGGGACGGATAGGCCAAGTCTAAGTTCTTGAAACCATATTTTGAAAGTAATATATATATCACCTTGTTCTAAACTCGTCTGATGTCCAACATAGTTTATGAGTGCAAAGAATACAAATGGCAAATCTTGTTTCCCAACACGGAAGATAAGGAATAATATCTCTTGCACTTGAAAATAATTTTATCAAGTAGTAAGAATAAAAAATAATAAAGCCACTTACAAAAGTCAGGTCCTTAATGAAAATAGCCATGCTACCATCTTTCTCAAAAGTTCATAGGATAACGAGCATGTTGCTCCCATCGATCAAGAGCCTCGGTGATGGACACTTAAAAGTCATTTGCACGAATTCCTCAAACTCCATCCTTCTATATTGAAGTGCATTTAGCTGAAATAATAGAGGAATTAATAGTTTAGGTGATTACAAGTAATGCACAAAAGCATGCAACTAATAGCCATTCTACCAAGTTTTACTTTTAAATTTTGGATAAATAATTGAAAACCAGTCTCATAATAGTCAAAGGACATACTGATGCTAAATAATCATGGACACGAGGTTCATTCATTGCATTTGTTGCATTTTTCATCAAGACCAGAAGACCTGATCATTTCATACAATGTAAAAGCAACATTGAAATCAAATATTTCAAAAAAATTAAATAATCTTGCATGAAACCAACCTGTTTGATGTTTTCCAAGCATATGGACCCATTTTTGTTTGGTTCCAACAATGCAAATTTCCCCTTCAAATAAAATAGCTCATTTATAGTCGAGGTTTTAGACAGAGTCTGCCAGATATTGACAAACAATATGTTAGAATTATAAGATCATACACACGCACACAAACGATAGAGAATTAAGAAGAACACAAGAGATTTACGTGGTTCCCCAATTTGGGTACTCCACAGGCGGCGGCTTATTGTTTATTGATGATTCCTTGGTTACATAGGTCTTTACAATAGATAGTATATATACCTACTAATCCTATTCCAACCCTACTTCATATTATGGTCAATTACCCATAATACCCAATCCAATTAACAACCCACTAAGTTCATGGACGCCGACGCAGCTGCATACCTGCTACCGCTCCAAGGGTTTCCAGAACGCCAAGGCCATTAGCTAGCCAGGCGCCGCCTCGCTGAGGCGGTGGCCTACATGTTATCTTCCTCTAGCTCCGGCCTGGCCCATTCATCCGGCTCCACTCTCCTCCTCTGCACTAGCCCTTTTCCAGTGGCTTCTTTATTATGAGTCACAAGTTCCCAACACAATATATAGGGCAGAGAAATTATTAGAATGTGTAAAAAGAAGACAAATCATCAAAGTGCGAAACAAAGAAACAAACCAAGAATTATACTGCAAGAAGAACAAATGAAATTAAATCAGTGGAACTGTGTGACACAAAATTACTGAAGCATGAATGTTATCACCCTTTTTAAGGAAACCAAATGGCAAAACTATGTTTTTCACCACTATACTTGGTAAGTTTTACTTAATACATCATTAAACTTTTACTTTTTTGAATTACCCCATTAAACTAATTAAAAAAATAAAATTGGGTCATTCCGTTAAAAAAAGTTGTCGAGACGTTAAAATATTGCTTATATAAATGACATGGCGGCAAAAAAAATAAAAAACATATCAGTGGACAACCCCAAAATAGGTCCATTCCATCCAACTCATTCTCGAGTCGCCAAATACATGGTACAGAGAAACAATTACAACTTTATTAATACAATTGTCAGGTAAGATATGACAACACTTTAAGCTGTGAGTTTAAATACAAATATATACCAATTGTGACTCATGTCCCAACCGTGGACAAGACCTCATAATGACACCTTACATAAAGGTATAATCTAAAAGCATTTTAGAAATTAAAATTTTTGGGAAGTGCTCAAGGAAACCTTCGTACATGGGAGGCCATGCGTCTAGGTTATGATAGATATCATATGGCCACAGAATTATCCTTAGTTAACCCAATATATAGACCCCAAAGAAAAACGAGAAGATTACTATCATATTCTTCCTAATGGTGAGTCTTCTCTTGACATATCATTATCTCCACTGTCTCTAATTGGGTATTATACTCCAAACAAACACCAAGATTATATAGGTAGTGCTTGTAAATATACTCAGCAAGTGGATGAGCACAACCATGTCTTATGATGACACGAGGTTGTATGTCATTAGACATCTTGTATGACATGGAAAAACACCCTTCCAAGTTAAATTCACGCCACCCTCAACATCTATTGACCACCGCTCTATTCCCTCACGTTATTCTCCGCATTGTCCCCGGCTACACTTTTATTACCCGAAAGGAATTGTGAAGCAAAAAGGGTGAAACCTAACTAATTTCGAAGAAAGAATATCATGACTAAAGATAATTAAATTATCAATAGCCTTCATCAAGAATAAATCGGAGATTTAGAACATATGGTAGATGATAAAACTTTTCAACCATAGTTGCGAGTGGAACGAGCAATCCATTAGAAGAGTCAAATAGACCATAAAGTCTATTATCTTCTATGTTAAAAATCCACCAACAATGTTTTATCCTCAGAACATCAATCAACAGATTACGGTCCACAATCATATGAATAACTCATAATCATAATTGTGATTCTAAATTTTCTTCGCATCCAGACGAAGATAATTTTCATCACATGTCTTTACCTCAAACATCAAAGATTATGGTTATACCAAATCACAGATTCCTCGCTCATAATCATACTAATAAATTCATCTTTGCACCACGGCCAAAGATATTCAACAACAGATTCATATTTGCACTACAGGCAAAGATATTCAACAACAGGTCATCTGTGCACTACAGGCCAAAGATATTCATCAACAAGTCATCTTTGCACTACATGCCAAAGATATTCAACAATAGGTCATCTTTGCATTACGAGCCAAAGATATTAATCAGAAATCATTCATCTTTGCACTACTGTGGCAAAGATATTGAGCTTATATCATCATTTAGGGTGAGGATGATGCAAAATATTTTAAAGAAAAGCGAATCCATGAAACAAAAGAAGCAAATTATTAAGGATTCGTACTTTAAACAACCCAAGTTCAAAAATACTTCATAAATAACCAGAGTGGAGTAAAATTCAAGAATGAAGACCAAAACATAGATCCAATCAAAGATAGAAATCATAACAGACAATCTTGGACACATAGAAGAAAACTTAATTTTTTTATGAATAATGTCGTATTTGTGAATAGCGCTGTATACGTGAATAATGCCGTATACGTGAATAGTAACTCTGACACCAAAAGATAGAAATTTCACAAAAAACATCATCATGTTTCGTGAATAGTACTCGTGAATAGTAACTCATGAATAGTAACTCGTAAATAGTAACTCATGAATAGTAACCCCGACATGAAAAAGTTTTAAATTTGATAAAAAGTTCAAACCAATATTTCGGCATAATGATATTGAAGAAATAATATCATTTATGAAGAAAATAATCTCCCTTACTATCCCTTACCATCCCTTACCTCAGAAAGAATAATACTTACATTCGGAATCTTTGAGTCTTCGAAAGAACTTGCACCAGTATAACAATACTCAAAGTAATAGAATACTCACAAAATACGCCGATATTATAGAGAGGAAAGAGAGAAATCTTTAGTTTCGTGTGTATTTCAAGTCTAACCTAAGCACCCTATTTATGAAAAATGCTTAGAACACCAAAAGTTGAAACTTTAATATAATAATATTATTATTATTCCATAACTTCCTACGCACACTCATTGAATCCAACATCATCATCCATTCTATTCAAATAAAAACAACAAAACGTTTTGTTAATTAAAACAATTAAAACTTCCAAAATCAATTATTTCGGAACTTCAAAACTTCAATAATTCATAATAAATAGCCCTTTTATCAGAAAATTCGAATCTCGCATATTTGTATAGGAAATTCAATTCTCCACAACTTTCCAGAAGAAAATTTTTCAAAATTCCAAACATAAATTGACCGAAATCCACATACGGACGATTTTACAAGCTATAATCAAATTTCAGTCAAGGAATGGGTCCACCAACATGTTTAACATGTTTTAAACAACTTTTGCAACAAAAATACTCTTCCTCCTCA
Organism: Panax ginseng; assembly: GCA_020205605.1. Lineage (NCBI taxonomy): Eukaryota > Viridiplantae > Streptophyta > Magnoliopsida > Apiales > Araliaceae > Panax > Panax ginseng. Next base: position 7,276,308 of record CM035147.1, read on the forward strand.
TATACTCATATATCCCACATTCATTGTAAAAATATCACCATTATTATATTATAATAATATAATAAAATATTATTTTATCAGAAAAGATAAAATATCGATTTTCAACAATTGTCACTTTAAAAATTTTCTCCATCTATATCCACATAAAATGAATATTTTTCTCATCATATAAATCAATAATTAATTATTCACAAATAATATTACATAATCACAATAATGACAACGAGATAGTTCTCGGAAAGAGGGGCTTTCTAATGAGATTTCTCCTTCATCGCGTAAGCAATTAGGTGACCAAACCTCTCCTTGTACGTAACTTTCTAGACATTGCCAATAATGTTATCCAAGAATGTTATTAAAATAATATGAATTATTGATCCGATAATGAGAATATCGTGTTGACAATTATTGAAACAACAATAATATAAAATATCAACGCAAAGAATTATTGAATCAATAAAATAAAATATTGAGCAAGAATTACTTTGTAACAATTATCGAGTAGTGCATTCTTACGTAAGAATCAATAATTCAAAAATATTGTGCAATACTGGTGTATTCGTTCTGCAACAACGCCAGTATTATTTTACTTTACCCACGGGTATTCCAATGTTAGGTAAATGCGACGACATTACCGTTATTTAAAAACTTTAATTTGTCGCGTTTTTTCATCCACGGTTATTCTCATTATGGGGCCCATAAATGGTCTTGGCTGGTCGCATTTAATATTCTTGACAACAAGAATATTCCACGACTAAACGAATATTCCCAAACAACAATTAGTATTTTATAACCACTTGCTTATTTAAAAAATTTTGCACATTTCACTCATAACTTTAAACATTTATCAATTTAATCATTTACTAGAAAAATTGAATACTTTTATTTCATAAAATTCAAGGTCTTACATATTGCTTATGTGGCAAAAAAATTCAAAAATAGATTTTAAAAATAAAAAAATTAACATTTTAAAGTTTTAAAAATAACAAAAACATAATAAAATAAAACAAAAAAATACAAAAGCAGATTTTTTTAAAAAAAATGTAATTTTTTAAAATGTAATTTTTTAAAAAGCATTTTTTAAAAAAATATAGAATTTTTTTAAAACAAATTTTTAAAATATAATTTTTTAAAAAAGGAATTTTTAAAAATGATTCTTTTAAAAAAATAGAATTTTGTTTTTTAAAAATCCATTTTTAAAAAAATCTATTTTTAAAAAGTACACTTTTAAAAAAAATTCTATTTTGTATTTTTTGTTTTATTTTATTATGTTTTTTGTTATTTTTAAACTTTAAAATGTTAAAAAATTATATTTTAAAAAACTGCATTTTTTTAAAAAGTTTCATTTTTAAAAAATTCTATTTTTTTATAAAATCTTTTTTTAAAAATTATATTTTTATATAATTCATCTTTTTTAAAAATTCTATTTCTTAAAAAAATACATTTTATAAAAAAAATTACATTTTTAAAAAAGTTCCGTTTTTTAAAAATTGCATTTTTTAAAAAAAGTGTTTTTTTAAAAATCATATTTTTATAGAATTCATTTTAAAAAAAATTAATTTTTTTAAAAACACATTTTTTAAAAAGTTAAACTTTTGTTAAAATTCTATTTTTTTAAAAATCTGTTTTTAAAAACATTATATGTTTATATAAATTTTTTTTTAAAAAATCTATTGTTTAAAAAAATCGATTTTTAAAATTTACGCTTTTTAAAAATTCCGTTTTTAAAAATTTTGTTTTTCAAAAAATATGTTTTTAAAAAAATTTCTTTTTGTAGAATTGCATTTTTTAAAAATCTATTTTTTTAAAATAACTATTTTTTAAAAAAAGCTATTTTTAAAAAAGTTCTGTTTAAAAAAAAATCTGTTTTTGTATTTTTTGTTTTCTTTTATTATGTTTTTTTTATTTTTAAAACTTTAAAATGTTAACTTTTTTATTTTGAAAATCTATTTTTGATTTTTTTTGCCACATAAGCAATATTTTTTTATTTTTTTGCCACGTCAGCGCCACATAAGCAATATTTTAACGTCTGTTAACTTTTTTTAACGGAATGACCCAATTTTATTATTTTAATTAGTTTAATGGGGTACTTCAAAAAATTAAAAGTTCAATGGTGTATTAAGTAAAACTTGCCAAGTATAGTGGTAAAAAACATAGTTTTGCCGAAACCAAATCAATAACCAACCATAGTCTAATACTATTTCATGACAATACATCAATATTTATAGCTTCTTGTAGCGGAATTGTATGATTCATCCCACATCAATTCATCACCTAGCAGCGCACACCTGTGTAGATGAGCCCAATAAGTATGTTGGACCACCTCCCTACCTAAAAGGTTAACCTATTAGGTTGAGGCTCTAACACGTCTTCTTTGAATCATTCAAGAGTTTTGCTCGACTCTAAAACTACTCCACCACGCCAAAGAAGAACGTGTGTCTCGTGATTACACGGAGCCATCCCCGAGCCCTTCTCCATCCGATTCAAATACTTCACCTTTGAGTCCTTCAAGAGTTTTGCTTGATTAATATTATTACTCCACGCGCCGGGGCAAACGTGTCTCAGCAACTTCCCTAGAGTCATCCTAAGTCCGCTCCACTCGACTCTAATTATCTCGTGCTCCACCTGATTCAACTCTATTTTGCTCCACCCACGAGGCCTGCGAATTTACATTCGCACTCCTAACACCTTGAAGTTGATATTTGGAATCCCACGAGGCCTCATGGATTTTTACCCTCGCACTCCCCTCGCACCTTGGAGTTGTTACTTAGGCCCATCGAACCATGGGCTTTGATACCATTTGTAGTGGAATTGTACGATCCATCACACATCAATTCATCACCTAGCAGTACACACCTGTGTAGACGGGCTCAATAAGTATGTTGGATCACCTCGCACCTAAAAGATTAACCTATTAGGTTGAAGCTCTAACATACTTATTAACTCATCTACACTCTTGAATTTATCCAATGTGGGATTTATGTGAAATATCTCAACACTTCTCATTGCTGTCATGGCTTAAAGTTTACTGCAGATCAAGATCATTACTCTGGAATAGATATTTTACGTTTACATTTGAAAAATTGACCCTTCAACTTCTTGATAGAAATGTCAATAAGCCTCATTTTAGACAAAAGTTAACAAGCCCTTGTTTGTTGAGCGGGTGAGTGACTTGCTTAAGAAACTTACTTGGAATATGCAAGAATGGTAGTAAGCACATAGGCATTATCGGTTTTCGAGTTAGTTTTGGTACTTTAGGGAATGAAGAAGCTCATTTTACATTGACTAGGTAATTTTAACGCCTCCTCAACCTTCACTCATCAAGGTTGTCAATTGACAATTACGCTTGTTTGTTAAGCTATTATCCTTATGTCTACCTACTACTCAAACTATAAACCCCTGCCATTGGCCAACTAGTCAATAAACAATCATACTTTTGTCCTACTAATGTCGTATGTGTGTACACGGATGATCAATGGTGCTTAGTACTTGTGAATATTGTTATGATTTGTTAAATGAAAAGCGAGACATACCACTTTTTTATTTAGGAGATAATTGAACTCTTTCACATTTTTGATTGGATTGCGAGTTTGTGGTTGGCGGATGTTTATCTCACTCCCTTCTACACCATCAAAAAACTAAGAAAAATAAAATAACACCTCTTTCTAAAACAAGAGACATATTTATAGGAAAAATAAATTTGTGGCCTAATTTAGGTTCCTTGAACTTGGAAACTTTGTTCCCTTTTTTTCTCTTCTTTCTTTTTTGACTTCAATCTCTATATGGTAATCCTCCAAGAGTCATTTTCCATCTTTAAAAATTTGGAACAATTATCTTTTACTTGCACAAATATAAATAAGATAAATTCAAGATTGTTCCACCTCCTTTTTTCTTGTTGTAGGATTTTTCTTGCCTCTTTTCTTCCATAAATAGGAGTATTAAATATTGATTTTGATAACCAAGATTTTGACTTTATTGTAACAAAATATTAAATACTACAAAAAAAATAAAATATATTAATTTAATAAACTAATATAGTTAAAAGGACAAAATTAGGGATAATAAAATGTATGAATTATATGTCTATCCAATTATACTACCCCATTTTGTAGGTTGCACTTAGCATGTGCAACAAGCCTTTAAACCCCACCCCAAGTGGATGAGTTGTGTCTCGTGAGGGTTTCTATTGAATATACCCACAAAATTCAAAAATACTTTTGGGTTCAACAAATTATGAAATTGAAAGAAACTTCTAAATATCCATGGGCATTATACATAAGCAAGATTAAATTCAAAATCACACTTTCACCTTATCAAAAATACTCAATCTTCATTTAGACACCATCATTCATAAAATTAATTCCATGTGATGCATTCACGCGTTTGTGATGCAACTCTTAGTAGGGACTTTTACCAAGAAAATAAAGCAAATATTTTTTTTCGCTTTTTTTTTTACCTTTTTTCATCATTTTTTTCTTGACTTGTGCAATGTCTTTTTTTCTTAGGCTTTTCAGAGTTACCCATGTAGTGAGAGTTGGACCAATGACTCCCAAATAAGTTGGCTTTAGGGTACTAGGTGTAGAGACACCCGTAAGGGCTTACTAACTTTAACGACAAAGGCCAAAAAACTAAACTAGTCAAACTGCTTTTATCCATCACACTTTTCTGCATGAATATCGATACTTCATGAGGCTTGGATACCAGTTATTTAGATTCGATGGACATTGAAGCGGTTATTTATTTCTTTTTTAAAACTTTTTTTTTCAATTTTTTCTTGAAATTGCTCAAATCATAGTTTATATCCACAACAAAGAGTTAGTGTATAAATGTGTAGTGCAAAAATGCTTTTGAAATCAATTTTATTCCAGATGGTATTTCAAACTAAGATTTTGTATCTTATCAAAGATTCAAGAGTTCTAAATCTTTCAATCTTAATCATGAGTTCTAACTCCACGAAAAATTATTAGAATAAATTCATTCCATCAAAAGTCAAACAAAATATTTCATTTTTCAATTTTTGTTTATTTTTTCAAAAAGAATTAATTTCTAAAAAGAAGAAAAAATATATACATAAAAATCTATTAATAAAAATGCAAAACTTTCCCCATACCTAAATCATGCATTGTCCTCAATGTATATATGAAAATGAAGAAAATGAAGAACAAAGAACAAAGATGTGAAATAATTTTACCTTGTATGGTGGAACATTTATTCTACAAGAAAATGTGGTGGGAAGGAAAACAAATGTACATATCTACAAATTTTTATACAACATGAAAATAATGCGACGAAGAAATGAGTGATGCAAACAGACAACTTAGAGTGAATTTCGTAGGATTTTTAGGAGGTATGGGTAATTGAAAATAGTCGAATTTGCATCGGAAGAACAATTGAAAGCATACACGGTCGATTCTTTTAAAATTGGGTCAAACATTGACAAAGGAAAATGAAGGTTTCTTTTGAAAATTTAACTTCATAAAATCTATCCAAACTTGCCATCCATATACGTTACCAAGGGACACTAAAGCATTTTCATCATTTTGAATAATTGTTATACCAAGATTTTTTAGTTATCACTTGAATTGACTGTTTCACTACTAAAAAAATAGTCATTTTTAGAGAGGTAAAATAATAAAGTTTTGTAAATTCGGATGTTTTTGATACGTATCAATTATCAAACAACTTTTTTATTGATTCAGATTTATTAAGTTTTTATCAAACACCCCCTAAGTTTTTGGGATTCAAAGGAGAGAGAGAGATTAATGAATAGGCTTGGTGGGTCAGTATATTTATCAAGCATGAGGTGGCTTATTTAGAGATTTTGGTGGTGTCATTAATCTCAATCAATGCAGGAGCTGTCAACTCCTTAAAGCTATCAATGAAATGCTAAAGCAAATATTTTCCATTCGTACTCTTTCCTTTTTCAATCCCAGCTCTATTCATTCTCATTACTCCTTAAACCAAGTTCCTTATGTAATAAAAGCTTCACAAAACTCCTTAAAGGTCCGGTCAGTCCAGCAGTTCGGCTAAGGAAGTGCAAGATGGATTGATTTGATAAAGGAAACTATAAAGAAGAGAAGTGGAGAAAGGATTTTCAAACCAATGCCAAAGTTAGCATACAAATAGTGTGGAATTGTAGTAGAGTATTAGCAAATCAAGCATATAAGAAACGTAAAATAATTATAAGTTTTGTTAGTTCATATGATAAATTGAAACAGTTAGTTATACGAAATTTTGCAAAACAGTTGGTTTATTATAGAAATTAGTAAATGTGGTTCAATTGACTGTGTGAAGTGGTTTTAGATATATGATTTGGTTATGGAAAATACGTGATTAAATGATATATATATATATATATCATATATATATATATTGAAATTGAATTACAAGACTAAAAGTTAGTAAACTAACTAATGAAAACATGTATTCATGTATGGATTTCAATGAAAATGGATTACTATTGACTGAATTAGAGCAAACGAGTTTAGGTTGGTTGTGTGGTGTTATAAGGATGCTAACATGGGATTATAGCATAAAGAAATAGTTATGACATGAGGGTTTTAAAACAGTGCACAAAAAGTGCTTGATAAAATTCTTTAACGGACTGTTTTGGTTAAAAATCAAATATTAGACAAAAACAAGGCTTGAGATAGATTTATATATTACATACAGTAATAATTAAGGAGTTTTGGCGTATTAGATTAGAACGAAAAAAAAAACTTTGAAAGCAAGAAGAAATGAAAGCAAATCAAATGAAAATTTTTAAAAGCAGTGGTGAACAACGACTTTTGGGATTTATATTAGATGTCTTAATGAGGTTGTTAGAGACCAATCAATGATGGAAATCTTACCTTGTAGCAAGGACTTAAGGTAGGATCAAGTATCAAGTCAATTGGACTTGTGTAGCAAAAGTTACGCTAACCGTTAGGAGGCTTGAAGAAACAAAATTCAAAAAGTTAGTGGACTGCTGACCCTAAAACAACAATTCGGGGATAGCTAGATTATTCAGAAAATTATGGGCTTTTGGGAAAGTATAGTACACTGAATAAGCTTTCCATAGAATCTAAAACGGACTAATTCCGACTTCAGAGCAAGGAGTTATTACATTTCAAAGTAATTGCATCAAATCTGTCTAACAAATTCGAGAGCGGTCCCTTGCACTAATTTTTACGGAATTTTGTGTTACTGAATTTAAAATGGTCAAAGAATAAAAGTTCTAGTTCGAAAGATAGCTTCAAGATAGGCTCAATAATCGATCAAAAATGTTTTGAAACGAAGAAGTTATGATTGTTTTAGCTTAGCAGGTCATCTGCTGGAAAAAAATTTGAAAAGCTATTACAGTGGACATTTTTGGAGCCAATTTTAGGCTGCTTATGAGGTCCGAAATGGGTGGTTTATATTTTTTAAAAATAGTTTATTATGGTATTTATATCATATCAAAAATTGGTTGCAATCCGAACTACAAGCGAAAAGTTAAAAATGCACAAACTAGGCATTTCATTATGGGAAGCGAAACTTGACTAGGCATCTTTACACTAAAGAGCCATAGCCAGACATCGTCGTTCGGCTATTGTGCGATTCACCCTGTTGTTTTCGTGGTTTTGACAATTTGGGTTTCTTGTAATGTTTGTTTTATAATTTTTATAATTAGATGGATATACTACTTAAAACATATCCAAAATTCAAATCATATGAACGAGTGGTTTAAAAGATATAACATCACGAAACGAGTGTCAAAAGTGAAATTTGCCTTGATAACGTCGTGTGCCTTATTTGAGCCACCAGCGAGTGGCCATGCGAGTCCCAAACCTTCTAGCTTATCGTCATTGCTTTGTTTGGCGATTAGTTCATGATGCGATTTTTAGTTGGCTTTAATGATTTGACATATAGCAAGATATCGAAATGAATGTATAAATATAGTATAATGACTATATTTATTGTTAGGTCGTTCAGTATACCAATGAATCAATAAAACTCTTATGTAAACGTAAGTTTACATATATATGTAAAACTTATTCATATAATAGAATATAAAAAGGATATAAGTTGATATGAGATGTGATAACCCATTTAAAGCTATATTGAAAGGAAATTTGAAAATGAAAGATTTTTGAAATATGAAGCAAAGATTATACAAACGAAGTCAAGAATCCATTAAAGGACATATATATAAAACTAATATATATATGAAAAGAGGAGTTCTATTTATTCGCGGGAGTAAATAGTAAGCTATGGATATGTTATGTAACTAAAAGTATTAGACATCGATCTGTATACGTGGTTACAAAATGATTTAGCACATAGACTATTGTGAAGAAGCAAAAGCTATGAGAGCTTTAAATCTATTCGGTTCAATAGATGAGCTATGTACATGTAAAATAAACCATCAATAAGCTATGTAAATTCAAGTACACATATAGAAGGTAAGAAATATCCGTAAAAGGGTTGTAAAGAATTTATAACTTGAAACGTAAAGTATTTATATACTAAAGCCATGATAGAACCTTTTTGGGCATAAAAGGGTTATAATGGACAAAAGTTTCTAAAGAAACATGGAATGGTTTTAACATAACTGAATTTAGTATGTGAACTTAGTATGTGAAACTAATGTGTGTATGTACGTATGTGAAACAAATGTGTGTATTTAGTATCTACACTATATTATCCGCACTCTAATATTTTCACTCTACGATTTTCAGAGTTCATTCTACGATTTCAAAAGTTCACTCTACGATTTGAGAGTTATTATCACGATTTTCGAGTTCACTCTACGATTTTTAGAGTTCTTACTCTAATATCTCGCTAAGTTTTTCACTCTCTCTATCTCTGTGAGCCACTTTATACCATTCTTTGAGCCACTCTCTACTATATATCTAATCTGTTGCGTAATTTAGTTTATCGCCTACTTTGATGATTTGTTGAAATTTCTTGGTTAAGCTTTTGGCTCTACCATCTAGCCCTACTTCTAGACCACATACCAAAGTATTTTAATAAGGGTTTAGGTTTCTCATTCATATCGATTCAGCCTATTTTAATCGAGGCTCAAACCGGACAAGATAAAGACTTTTTCCCCAAAACCCGATTTTTGACACTTCTTAAATTTCTTTTAGTTTTGGTTACTTGGAAAGTTAGGCATGTGTATTTTAGTTGGCTAAGGTTACCTTTATCATCATCTCACTTTGTTTAGTCATCTAGCAATTTTGACCTATCAAAGCTCACTTTGAAGCTTGAAAAATAGATCTCAACTTTGTTTTCTTACTAGCTTTGGTCATAGAAATGATTAGGAATCATCACAAGCATGAATTAGCAATTTTATATGAGTTTATTATAGTCTTACAAATTCAAGTACTAAAATTTACCCAAAAGCAGATCACTTTTGGCCTAAAAACATGATTTTTAACATGTCCAATATTAAAATGATTTAGACTTGGTTTATTTAACTTGTGCGACTTTACTTATGTTATATTATAGCTATTGAAACTTGCCTACAAGGTTCAGGTGTGACCTCTCTTCATTTAAGTGTTAGATGACACTTTAAAGCTTACTTTTCATGGCCCTTAAACATGAAAACTGAGTAGTACTCAATATGGACCTCAACTAAGTTAAGGAACAACTTTTAAATGTTAATTATGGACATATTATGGTCTCCTTACTAACTCAAAAGTTCAGGTACTGACCTTGACCAAAATAGTCCTCTAATTTAGAGTTTAAGCACAGTTTTGGCTATTACTCACAAATAGTCCCCAAGCTATGATTCAAGGGTTATCTAAGCATTCATATAACTTTAAATTATCCTTAAAACTCATCATCACATATTTTAACAAGCTTGAAACTTTACTCATGTATCAATATCAAAAAAACTCATTTCTAGGCATTATTAGCATGAGTTAGTACTAAACCACCATAACAGCCTTCAAACTTTCAAGCACAAGTTTTATCACAACAAGTACTTTCAGTATACTATATGTTCATGGTTTAATACATCTAAATGCAGGAATTCTATCTTTTGTTCAAAATAATCCCAAATAGGCTTTTAATTCTTTTTCTATTGGTCTAGGAACATCAATTTACAGTATTCCAATTTGAGACTCAAAGTGGGGATCCGCATATCACTCTTAAGTTGAGATCTACTATCATGGAGTTGCATTCTACGATCGTGGAGTTGCACTCTACGATCGTGGAGTAAGGTACTCTACTATAAAAATATCATGGCATGTAAGTTATACTACAACATGGTATTTTTAAGCATAGAAACATGTTTGAGGCATTCATCTCAATATATGAGCCCGTAGACATGATTTGGACTCTAATTCATAGCTAGCAAGATTTTATACTATAACAGCCTCTACTTGGACATTTAGGTAAATAGTTGGTGAACATATATGATTTTATTTACATGTACCCACTAATTTCCTGTCCATTTTCCCCAGTCCTTTGGCTTTTGATTTATTAAGAGTCTATATATAATGCCTCAACAACCACACAAAACTCTAATATTATCATAACAACCACCATAGTCTTATTTAATACTATATAGCCACTAATAGCCCATTCTACTATCAAATATGAAATGGAAAAGGAATGGAAAGAGTCTAAGCTTGCTTACTTTGCTAACTTTTAGATATTGAAGTAGCTTTATTTCTCAATCCTTCCTTCCTTTCCAAATGTAGCTTTGCTACTCTCTCAATCTAATGGATTTGCTATTGATATTACTTTTGGGAGCGAATAAGTATAGAAGTTATTTGATTTGGGGTGCATTATATGGCCATATATGGCTAACTTCTAGATATTGAAGTAGCTTTGTTTACGAATCCTTCCTTCCTTTTCTAGTCGTAGCTTTGCTTTTTCTCTCAATCTAATGGACTACTATTGATATTACTTTTGGAACGCGGATAAGTATAGAAGTTATTTGATTTGGTGCATCAGATGGCCATATATGGCTAAGCTTTCTCTCTCTCTCTCTCAATCGAATTTACTTGGCCTATTGTTGTTCTCCATCATTATTTCTACATGGTCGCTTCTCTTTAGCTCATACCCAACCCTTACATTGGCTTTCATCATTACCACTACACAACCCCTACAAGGCTTAGCAGCCTCCTACTACTCTGCAGTCTACTTGGCCCCTATTTGGCCCATATGATCAGTCCTCTAATAGCTACTTGGCTCATGCAATGAACTTGGCTCCTACAACCACTCTACACCTTATTGCTACTAACTAAATTGCTAACTAACTGTTAGCTTACTGATTGACCCACAACCATCTCACTGCTCTTTTAATTTGAACTAACAGTTCTTTTTTTCTCCAATATGGCTGCCGAATTGGGTCTAATGCAAGGCCGGACACAACTTTGTTTGGGGCTCAATGCACTCATATCATATTAATAAAATAAAGAAGGCTTGATTTTTACATGAAAAAAAAAATAATTTGGCCCAATTTATATAACTTGGACTTTTATTACCCCTCTTAACGTAAGGCAATGGTACATAACGCTAAATTATTTGCAAGCACACCTAGCAAATTTGATATGGTCCAATATTTAATAAAGATTTATATTACATGGATTTTTATCCACCTCATTTCTTTATGCTAGTAAAATAGTTAGCACATACATCATTAAAAATGATGGTTCTATGTAATTTAAATACTTCATGGTAGTACCCACTATTTTCCTTATTTGTCACTAAATAATACTTTTGAACGAAATTAATTATATTATAATATAATTATTTCATTGATCTTATAGGTGGATTTTTGTCAAGAATATTTCTCAATTAAGTCATATTGGCTTCCCTTTTCATTTTGAATAATCAAGGTATACATTTAATAATACCCTTGTTTACTACATCTCATAAAATTTTATTTAACTCCACATATTACTTTCTTTTCATTATGAGTAAGTAATATTTATATTGTCTCATACATTCTTAGTTAGAGCCTTTTATCTTGAAAGTCTCTATTCCCGATCATTTTATACCCTATGGGCACATAGAAAAAAAAATTAATCCACTCTTTTCACATTTCCTTTATTAATAATTAGGTTAAATCTCTAATCTTTATTTAATCAATTAATATTTCCCTTAAAAGAAATATTACTAATATTCGGGATATCATATAACATCTGAGTTTATCTGTAAGAACCGTGAATTTCATGAATAAATAATAACAATAACAATAAGAAAATGAATATTTATTTGAATATAAATATTAATGTGTTGTGAGATGAGTAATTCAATTAATTCAAATTGAATTTATAAGAATTGAGAAAAATGTGGAATTTTTGATGAGATTTGTGAAATGTCTTGTGTGGCATGAGAATCGAAATTTGAATGGAATAATTTAATTAAGGAATGAATAAATTAAGTAGTGAATGATTAATTAATATTGTATTAATAATTAATGGTTATTGTGAATAATGAATAAGCAAAGTAATTTACATAATTAGAATTATATTATTCATTTAATTGATGTGCGAAGATATGTGATTATATAGTTCCTACATTAAAAAGAAAGTGTAGCGTGACACTTTAATGTGACTATATAATATATAAAACTATATATTAAAATTGAATGAATTATAAGTTACATAAATAAAGCTTATGTGACACATTGTATGTATGGAGAACATTAAAGATGTACATTATCAAAGAATTACAAATTATTTCAATAAGGAGTCTAATTGGAATAATAAAGTTTAAGAAGATATTAAATTACTAGTGACCAATTAAATTGAGTTCACATGTTATAAATATTAATTATACTACAATAATGTACATGGATTATATGATGTGGGTACATAAATAATCTCTAACTTTCATTATGAAATAGCATTAACACATTAAAATCACATTTTGGGAGTCAAGAGAACAAACTAAGCATTTTAATCACGTTCTTTGAGATTTAAAACTCCTCGATTGCTCAAACGGTGGCTAAAGAGTAGCCTATAATCTCATTCGTAAACTTCAAGCGGCTATAATCCATGGTGATGATGGCTACAAGGTTGGCGGATTGTCCAACTCTTTTTATACCCAATGTTTCCTTCCATTCTCCATTGAATCAAACCAATGTGCAAGATCAATAAGCGGGAAATCAATTCTATATATATAACACCATCTTCTTCTTAATTATCATTCTTTAAAAATTTATGCGATAAGTATACATCGAGAGTGAGAGTTGCTTGAACATTGAGAGAAAGTATAATTAGTGCATTGAGGAATCAATTTAAGCTTCCAAGAGGTATAAATTACATTTTGTGTTCTTGAGTTTGAGTTTTGTCAAATTCTTACAATTGTTTGAATTCTCTGTTAATTGATATAGAATAGCATGCCATTGTGTTGTCTGAGTTTGTTTGCATGTCTAGGAGCTTTGTAGTTGGTATGGTTACAGGTTTAACATTGGTTATGTTGAGGCTCAGTGAAGAAAGCCATCATTTTTTGTTACGCTTTCGAAGTTAGCGGCGGTAGCACTTCTATAAATACATATGCTGCCTTTACCGCTAATCATAAATACTGATTTGTTGATCTTGTCTCATTCTGAGTATGTTATGTTAGTTAGATTATACATGTAAATGACCCTAGCATGTGGATATATGTTGTTTAATATATAATAAGTCTTTGTAAGTTGGTTTGGTGTGCATATTCAAAGAAAGTATAAGGATTTGGAAACTAGTTTTGATAAACATTGTGCAATGCATGTTCTGACCTTAAGCATCAACATATTAAGTTCTGATATGCGTTGACATGTGACCAATATGTTAGTTTATATTGTTAGAGATAGCATAGATTATTCAAGCATAATTTAAAGAAAAATTGCAAGTAAAAGACTACACTAGCTATGTGTAAACGAACTATATATACACTAAGTTTTGAACTTGAAAACATCTTTATCATGATCGATTTCATATATCTTTAAGCATGAAAGCATGATTTAGACTAAGTGGACTTATCTTGCATGCATGAATAAGTTTTACTAATTAATGGAGACTTAAAGTTTCAAAAACAAACTTAATAAACTATATGCACTTTGAGTTAAGAACTTGTTAGCATGCTTATGTGGTCAACATGTATATATATATGAGTATGATGTATAGTAAGTGAAGTGGCTTTGCATGCTTGATGGCTTAACATGAGATTTTCAAAAGAAACCTTGAAAACTAGTTTTGTCAATAACTACGTTACAAGTATTCTAGAATGTGACTTCATGATTAGGTGTGTTATGCCTATAGACATGATTAACATGAATGCCTAGCTAGACATATGCATTGTAAAATAGTTGGGCATGGAATACGATAAGTCTAAATGATGACTTCGTACTTGAAATACATGATTTAAATAACGTAAGCATGTATAGTTAAGACCTATGGACCACATAACATATGTATAATGGCTAAATGTAAGAGAATTTGTGAATTGATGATTTAAAGTCTTGATTTAATGAGAATGGATAATAACCTATCTTAAAGATAGGATGTAGGGTCAAACAAAGTTATCCACACACTGGTATGTGTGTTTTGCATGATTATTCATATATGTGCAAGTCGGGTGTACACTGGCTTTCTGCAGGAGAAGCCAAGTCTTGGTTTGCACCAGAGCAGTGATGGTCGCGCCACTCCTTGAAATACAAACCAAAGGCATGGCCCGCCGCTACCTGCGATGAGTTATTTTTTACGCTAATAATTTGAGGATTTGTGCATACCTATATTGTTACCTTAATCGTAATACATGTCGGTCACGGTATTTATGTGTCAATAAGCATGTTAATGAAAGAATCCTACGTTGGATAATTTTTATAACCTTAAAGTTAAAATGTGATGGCAAACTATGTTCTTTAATGTCGTAGTGTATTAGAAACCGATTTTTCGTGTTATGTGACAACATCGTATGAGATCATAAGACTAAGAGAGAAGACTAGTAATATATGTTTGTATCGATAAATTTCACTTTGTATCATAGCAAATTAAGATAGAAGGTGTACATATTGAACTTGTATAAGTAATGTGTTTATACGAATATGATATTATAGTTCATTGGAGTGGTATTAAGCTTTACTTTGGTAAACTACGCTTGAGGCAAGTACTCAGAACCCTACTCTTTATTGAGCATTACTTGAGCTTGTATTTATTATTGGTTATATAAGTAAATAATTGAAAGTATGATTCTTATCTTATGACATAATGCTTCGTAGATAGAATAGAGTTGTTTATATTCTTGAACTTTGATTCGAGTATTGAACTTATAATTGTTCGTATATACATTTAAAGAAGCTGATTACATGCCGATTGATTCTGGCTAGACCTAAATCATAATTTGAAAGTCATCCAAACCAATTGATTGGTGCGGAATCTTATATTCGATTTGAGATGAACAACATTCTTTGAAGGAAAACTATTTTGTCGGAGACCACGCGTGCACACTGGAAGTCTGATTAAACGATATATATAACGTTGGGTACTTTAGTCGATCACTGTTGTACTTGTTTTTTTGATTTATCAAGATTATAGTGTTAATTCTAGTAGAAGTTCATAGTCCTTAGTGATACGCTCGGTATTCATAAATTTGATATCTCGAATCGATTTAAGTATTGAATCTTATTGATATTTTACGTCTTAGCTACTATTGTTGAGAACTATATATTGATACGTTTTGCTATCTTTGAACTATCATTATGGTTGTACCCTTGAAAAATTTAAAACTATATTGAACACCCTTATTGCTATATTACTTGTTGAGCAAACTTGTTGCTCATTTTTACTTTCCCTAAAAACATTTCAGTTAAGGTAGAGCAAGGCGGTCCCTCAGGCATTGATAAGGGCAAGGGCAAAGCTACAGAGTAGTTTATATTTAGTGGAGATTATTATGTTCATGTAATGACATAAGTTGTGTTATGTATTAGTTATATCTAAACTACTGTGTTTAAATATGTTCAAGGTATGTAAGAGATGTTTAAGTTACGAACCCTTGGGACGAGAATAATTATATTATAAAAATGTAATTTATTCTATTATTTCGTTGTTAATGTTTTAGTATGTTATTAGAGTTAGCACGTGGCGAACCAAATTCGAGATATGAGTGTCTAAATTTGGGGGTGTCACATTATCCCAAACCTTGTTCTCGTCTAATATTTGATTTTCAGTCAAAACAGTTCACTTGGGACTTTTATCAAACAGCTAGTGCGCACAGTTTTAAATTACTTGTGTCATAGCTATTTGCTTGTGTTACAAACCCATTTTATGTCCCTTATGCCTCCACACAATCAACTTATCTCCTCTAATTTAGTTCCAGCCATAGCAATCCAAAATACAATCGAATTTCTATATAAATAATCATCATATACAAATTAGTTAGTTCATGTTCCTTATAATGATATTTGATTTTTAATATAAGCAACATAAATTGGTATGATCTCCATACAAGTCACAGTTAACATCACAATATTCTATAACATCTACCTTCATAACTAATCAAAACAAAAAAAAGAAACAATATAATCTGTGTACCTTACACTTGCTTATACCTAAATGGACTGCACTGGACTAGCAAAGGAGCTCGGCTAAACTGAACATGGAGGAGGCTGGAATGAAAGAGTTTATCAAGAAGGAAATGATTGAATTTTCTTGCTACACATATCTGCCCATTACGCTAATTCATATCTAAGCCAGCTCTTGCTAAAAAACTTATCACTTACTTAGCTTCCCTCTATGCTACAGCTCATGCTTATTACCTTATCTTGGTTTAGCTATATATTCCTTAAGTTCAAATATACCTCCAAATATTACCATACAATATAATACACCACTAATGGAATATATATTATTTAAATAATGCATTTATACATTATTTACATTTACATAAGGCTTATCACACATTAGTGGCAATTGCCTTTTTTTTATTAAAATAAATTTTCTTAAATTTTTTTTATTTATACACAGTAAATGTATCGCTTTCAAATATAGATACCACATTGCACATATACTTATGCTAGATAAGTAATATCAGAAATAAAAATTTATTTTATAAAAAATTTATTCTAATATTGATCTGGAAATTCAATACATTACACACATAGCCTTGAAAACACCAAAGAATAATACAGAGAAGTTTGTAGACAAGAGTCTAAGCTCTCTTGGTAATCCTCTATTTATAGGCATAAGACATTAATTCTTTTTTATGTAGGTTTTAACCTCCTAGTGGCAATCAACTTCCTCCAAAGAGATCTTTTAGATGAACTTTCCTTTCCTTCATTGGATTTGACTAGTATACCAATATTGTTCCGCCTCCTTCCCTCTTTTTGTAGGATTCCTCTTTTTTTTTCTTTCATAAATAAAAGCATTAAATATTACTTGACCACCAAGATATTGACTTTATTGTAATAAAATATTAAATCCTACAAAATAAAATAAAATAAAACATATTAATTAAATAAACTAATATAATTAAAAAGGGAAAACATTTAATTAAACCTTAAATAAAAATATAAGAATAATGAGTATATTAAGACATAAAATAAATGCAAAAATTAATTATTAAGGAATAAAAACATAACATATTTTATTCTCATGATTGATCTAAAATAAATTAATACTTAATCTGTTGGAACCAAAAGTCTTAATTTATGTTTTAAAAATAAAACACTCATTCCGTGAGGAAATGAAATTAGGTTCACTTGCAATTTTTACTTATAATGGGTATTAAAATATATTTTTTGTTATTTCTTTTATAAAAAAGTGTAAAATTAATTAAACTTAAAATAAAATTAACAAAAATTTTAAATTTGAATATATCGCATATTGACTTCGAAAAGTCAAACTTAATCTTATATTTCATAACAAATAAAGTAATCTTTTTTTTTTCCAATATAAAAAAAATGCTTAAATATAAATTACTTCACTCATCACGCGAACTTAGTTTTGTTGTCTTATTCTCTATCTTATCTATTGTCTAAAGTCCATGTATTAACGGACCAAGCTAGAAAATAAATTCGAGAGAGGGAACTATTTAATTACTACAACTATTTAATTACTACACCTCTCGAACTATTTTTATTTTAATATAAGATCTATAAATGACCATCATATATATAAATGGGAACTCCTAATTGGAGTTTCTTATTCTATCATGATGACAGGGTATAAATAAAACATATATATTTAACATTTTATAACAGTCCTAATACAAACTTATAATTATCTTGTTACTAACAAAAACAAAAATGGTTACTATATATATAGGTTTGGATACCAACTTAACATTTCAACTGAAATAATCGATGGATCTTTGTTTCGAACCAATTTTATATAAATTTGGTTACTCACAAAAAATAAAATGGTTACCTCTATATGCAGATTTAAATACCAACTGTACAATTTCCAGATAATTTTTATGAGTATATAATTTATAAGTATACATCAACTAGATAAATAAGACACTCTCACATGTACATTTAACACTTGATGTTTGTCCTAATACAAGCTTGTAACTATCTGGTTACTAATAACAAGAACCATAAATGTAACATAATAAAGCAAGAACTACATAATTATATGATAAGAACTGAAGCAGCTTTTTAGTGGTAACCAAAACAGAAACATCATGTAATGAAACCCAGTTTAGGCAATCCATGTATACTAAATAATTATATATTAACCAGAATAAAAAATAAAAGTAATCAAAATTCCACATTGAGGGCACAATAATAGTAAGCTAAACCATAAGATAATAGTAATCAAAACATAATAAAAAGTAACCAAATAGTTATATAGAAAGTAACCATAACATGTTTTAATAATGATAACCAAAATAAACAACACTGTATATCCAACCCAGTTTAGACAACTCATGTATACTCTCGCATTGCACATTTAACACTTGAATTATGTCCCGATACAAGCTCAGAACTATCTGGTTACTACCAATGAATACAATGGTTACCCTTCTATGCATATACGATTACCAACTACACCTTTCAAACAATGTATCGTATACAACTTAGAAGTAGCAAATACGAACCAACAAACAATGTCAAATCACTGGTAATATAATCAAATATGTAATCTCATTTACAAAAGTTCTAATAAACATTACAGACTCACCCGAACTAACAAACAATGTCAAATGGTTATGGATATTCAACAAAAACCAAAGTATGAAACACAATTCAGAAGGACAGTACAACGACAACCAGAACTAATCAAAATTTGATACAAATTTTCGTGAAAATTCTCTAAAGTTGTGAAAAAACCAACTGCGGAGGTGCATCTCGTCTGGAAGGAAATCTCTAGTTCTTTGAGAGGATTAACGTCAATTTTCTATCAGAGTTGAGAGACTGTGGTGTTGCGGCGGCAGTGGAGGAGGAGGACGACGATTGGCTTCGAGAGAGAGAGAGAAGTAGTAAGGGCGGAGAGAGAGAGAGAGAGAGAGACCGAACGAGAAAGGAGTCTTTCAGGAAGATGGAAACTAATTTGCCATGTCAGCCCATTAATATTAATCCCTTAATTTAAAGATTTTTAATTGTATTAGTATTGTAAATAAAAATGATGAAGTGTAGTATTTTTGTAATTATTTTATGGATGTTTTATTTTTATAATTACTTTTAAAAATGTACTAATATATGTAATTAACCCAAAATAAATTCGAGATAGGGGAGATAGAGGGGGAGAAACATAATACCGTAATTAAGGTCATATTTAGAATAGATCAGGAAGTATTTGTTATATTTTTCCGAAAAGTATTATTCATAAACTTTATATTTTCGTAGATCTCGTGGCATGTATTCTTTGTCCAGGGGCCAGAGCCATCAGGGGAATTTGAGGGGCCATGCCCCCCCAAGATTTTAAAAAAAATTTAGTACTAAGCCCACCTATAATTGTAAGATTAAATTTATAAGGTCCACCTACAATTTTTTAAAGTACTAGTTGTAAGGCCCACACCATTTCATTTTTCGCCCTTTTAATTTTATATCGATTCATTACTTTATTTTCTCCGTCATTTTTCCATTTGGCCATTTAGGTTCTCATGTTGGCGGCATGATCGGCACATGGCTCCTTCATGATGATGCTTGTTCGCCTAGCCCTAACATAGATCCAAATTCGTTGATGCACTTGCAATTCGCAATTCAAGACATCAAAATAGATTGCTTTCTTCTCCAAAGGCTTCCGCGTTCTCATGTAAGATATTCATATCAATTATGGGTTAACCCCTTTCCTATTTGTTGTTCCTACGAGTTCGAAGGCGAGATTGCTAATTGCTTATTACATTATTCATCCAAAGGCTATTGCTTATTAATATTGACTATTGAGAATTTGAGAGTTAAATAGACATCATGTAACTTGTAAGTGGACTAGTGGTCGTGGTCATAACTCATAAGCAACCTGGCACAAGTCACAAGACTCACAACACGTTCAGGACTTCCATGAAAATTGGAATATAGATATAGTTTTAAATAATCAACAAAAGTACAAAACTAGTTTTAAATAATAATGTTAAAATAACAAAAGCGTCATTATACATTATAGTTTTAAATAATAACAAAATTGTTCCAGACTTGAGACTTCCATAAACACATCTTCTGATTAATAAATAACAAAACTAGTTTTAAATAATAATGTTAAAGTTAATAAGTTATACAATGTTATCTTAATTTTAATTAAAGATATATTCTTACATGTGATTAGGAAACCTTGGTGATTCATTAATTTTGGTGGAGACCCTTGCTCTATTGCTCTGATTTGTAATCGTATAAAAGGTACTAATTTCTCTCTTCTTGAGTTCTTTCTCTAATTAAGCTGTGTAGCTGTTCTTTGAATCAGATTTGTTCATGTGAATTAGATTTTTCATTGTGTATTTGAGTTTATAATATTGATGATAGTGTAGTTAATTGAAATTTTTATTTTTTGTTTTAAAGTAATGGGAAAATCACATACCGTTGATTCATTTTTCAAGAGAAAGCAATCAAATCATGTTGACACCTCTTTTTTTACCCTCGAGCCTAATGTTAAAACATATCTTCCTATCCACGAACAAGAACAACGTTCTCTAAAATCACCAAGAATTGAAGGTAGAGAATGGAATATTAATTATTTGGGCGTGATCACCGGAAAGCGATCGAAAAATATGTAAATGTCCGGTGATCTACTTGATGAAGTTCGACGAGCTTACATCAATTACGGTCCATATCAATGCATTATTCACGAGTACCCTTTATCTCGGATCCGAAAAGCATCCTCGCCGCTTTCAATCATCATGGTTCAAGGTATTTCCATCTTGGTTAGAGTATTCCCTTCAAAGGATGCCGCATTTTGTCTACCTTGCTATCTCTTTAACAAAGAAGGTGCACAACATGGGCAAAGTAGTTTTTCAAAAGATGGATTTAATAGTTGGAAGAAAGTAAGGGATGGGAAGAATTGTGCATTTTTGAATCATGTGGGAAAAGATCCAAATTCATTACATAAAATGGCTCAAAAATCATGCGATGATCTAATCAATCAATCACAACATATTCAAAAAGTTATTGAGAAACAAACTTCTGAACAGCGTGCAAACAATCGATTGCGACTTAAAGCCTCAATTGATTTAGTTCGCTATCTTACACTCCAAGGTATTGCTTTAAGAGGTCGTGATGAAAGGAAAAGTTCCATCAATCGTGGTAATTTTCTTGAATTAATAAGCCTTTTTGCTGAGTATAATGAAAATGTTGCAAATGTTGTGTTAGAAAGGGCTCCTCAAAATGCCTCATATACGTCACCCCAAGTCCAAAAAGAGATTTTACTGGTTTACTCAATGAAAATTAGAAAGGCAATTTGCGAGGAAATCGGTGATGCAAAATTTTGTATTCTTGTTGATGAAGCTCGAGACCAGCCAAAAAGGGAGCAAATGGCTATTGTTTTAGATTTGTTGACAAAGATGGTTTTATTCGGGAGCTTTTTTGGTCTCATACATGTATCGAGACATCTAGGCGCTTAACTCTAAAGAATGAGATATTTTTACTCTTTCCCGTTATGATCTTGACTTTCATAATATTCGAGGTCAAGGATACGACGGAGCAAGTAATATGCGAGGTGAATGGAAAGGGTTACAAGCTCTAGTTGTTAATGAATGTCCGTATGCATATTATGTCCATTGTTTTGCTTATCGTTTACAATTGGCATTAGTTGCAACATCTAGAGAAGTTACTTTTGTACATCAATTTTTTTCAAAATTGAGTTTTATTATAAATATTGTGGGCGCTTCTTGTAAACGTAACGATGAATTAAAAGCTGCCCAATTATCCGATATTGCTCATTTGATTTCCATTGAAGAGCTTGGGACTGGGACAGGAATGAATCAGATTGGTACTTTACAAAGGGCTGGAGATACACGATGGGGTTCTCACTTAAGGTCTCTTTCTAGCTTGATAAAGATGTTCAGTGCAACTTGTCAGGTTTTATTGAACATCATCGATGATGGAACTTGGGATCAACGCGGAGATGCTGATTCGGCTTACACTTCTTTGACTTCTTTCGAGTTTGTGTTCATCTTGCATCTTATGAAAGCAATTATGGAAATCACTGATATGCTTTCTCAAGCTTCAAATGAAAGTCTCAAGATATTTTAAATGTTATGCACCTTGTGAAAACCACAAAGAAACTTATTCAGAAGTTGAGAGATGATAGATGTGATACTTTCATAGTGAAGGTGAAGTATTTTTGTGAACGACATACAATAGATGTCCCAGATTTAGATGCTTTATATGTTGAGAGAAGAGGTCGAGCTCGACATCAACAAGATAAATTTACAGTGATTGAGCATTATCGGATTGATATATTTGCAACTATAATAGACTCTCAGTTACAAGAGTTAAACAATAGGTTTAGTGAGCATGCGGTGAAGTTACTTGTTCTAAGCTCTACATTGGATCCACAAAATGGGCTTACGTCTTTCAATATTGATGATATTTGTAAGCTTGTGGATGAATTTTATCCCAAAGACTTCACAGAGCATGAGAAAGAGGACTTAAGGATACAATTGCAGCATTACGAGTTTGATGTACTCCAACATCAAGAATTTCAAAAGTTGTCCACTATTTTTGATCTCTGTCAATGGTTGGTGAAAACTAGAAAGTCAACAATCTATCCACTAATCGATAGACTGATCAGACTTGTTCTAACTCTTCCATTTCTCTGCCGACTCTACGAACGTGCATTTTCTGCTATGAGTCATGTCAAATCTGAACTTCGAAACAAGATGGAGGATGAATATCTTACAAATTCTCTTATTGTCTACATTGAAAAAGAGATTGCGAAACAGTTCAG
The DNA here is from genome assembly GCA_020205605.1 of Panax ginseng. Taxonomy (NCBI): domain Eukaryota; kingdom Viridiplantae; phylum Streptophyta; class Magnoliopsida; order Apiales; family Araliaceae; genus Panax; species Panax ginseng. The sequence continues at coordinate 7,299,587 of CM035147.1, forward strand.
TACAGAATCAATCATAGATGGATTTTGTGATTTGAAAGAACGTCGAGTGCAATTCTGACAAAGCTTTGATATGTTCTAAAAGACTTTTTTTGTTATGTTTTGTTGTCTTTGTCAAAGCAAATTCTATTTTTATATTATTTTTGTTTTAGTAAATATATATTTTGTAATGGTGGACGAATATATATATTTTTTGGCCCCCCAAGACTAAATCTCAGCTCAGTCCTCATATCGCATCACTTAATCTATCTTTAACAATTTATCAATTATTAATTTTTTAATTAAATAACTACAAAACCATGCATGCTGTCCATGCAGATATTATAAAGAGTTCACCTAATTAAGCCGGAAACTAATCGAACCATGCAAGTCAAAGTTGAGCACTAAATTAAGTTTGACATACCCATTAAGCTAGTAGTGTTGCAAAAAAAACCTGCAAAACGTCAGAATATATTGTTTTTGGTTTTATCCATCTATTTCTTAATTTGGTTACTAAGCTTTTACCCATCTATTTAATTTCTTAAATGGGCTACTAAGAAACTTAATTCTATGAGTACTCCTTCATATAGCTCTGTGGATCATTAGTTTCTCATTGTGTTTTCATAATAAAGCTAAATGAGGAAAGATCGCATGTCAGTCAAAGCAGGATCTTTTGTGACTTTGCATTATAGAACGCTACCAACCCTAATCAACACATGTTCGAGTTCAAAAATAACAATGGTTCATATTCCTTTAATCTGTTCTAAAATTAAAGATATAATTAAAAAACGATGATTTTTAACGATAATTTTATGTTCTTTTAAATGTACCCATGATATTAGTTAAAAATTAAGAGAGTTAGTGTTGTTTAAATTAAAAATGAGAGTATAAAGTAATATCAAATTAAGAATTTCACCTGACTTCAAAGTCCTAAAATAAAAATATATTACTCAATTTAAAACAGACTAAAAAGATAAATATATTTTTAAATTTGAAATGTACCATAGGCTACTTTAATGAGAATATTGAGATTGGAACCTAATAGAAGTGATCACTATATAAAGGTAAACCTTCCTCAGTAAAGCTATCAATTGCAACGACTAAATTAGAAGTATTCAAAGTCTCTAGTTGCCTAATTTTTAGTTGCCACAAAATGAAAACTTTATGGCCTCCGCTACTATACTTTGCCATAATATTATGCATAACAACTTGTGCAACTGTAGAAGGCAAAAGACCTTACATTTATGCATCTCCACCACCACCTCCACCCAACCACAATCCGCCACCACTACCGCGACCGTCACCGCCTTCACCCTCTCCTCCTGCTCCACTACCACCATCTCCACCCCCCTTTCCTTCGCCATCTCCTCCACTTCCACCACCACCATCTCCATCCCCTCTCCATCGCCACCATTTCCATTCCCTCTCCACCCCTAACAATCCGCCACCGCCACCGCCTTCGCCATCTCCTCCACCACTACCACCATCTCCACCGCCCTCTCCTTCTCTTCCACCACCACCATCTCCATCTCAGCCCTCTCCTTCACCACCACAATCTCCATCCCCTCTCCACCCCCCAACAATCCGCCACCGACACCCCCCTTCGCCATCTCCTCCACCACTACCACCATCTCCACCCCTCTCCTTCTCCATCTCCTCCTCTTCCACCACCACGATCTCCATCCCCAACAATCCGCCACGGCCTTTGCAATCTCCTCCACCACTACCACCAACTCCACCCCCTCTCTTTCTCCATCTCCTCATCTTCCCCCACCACAATCTCCATCCCCTCTCCTTCACCACTACCCTCTCCATCCCCTCTCCACCCCCAACAATCCGACTCCGCCAGCCCCTTCCCCATCACCTCCACCACTACCACCATCTCCACCCCCCTCTCCTTCTCCATCTCCTCCTCTTCCACCACCACCATCTCCATCCCCATCTCAACCCCCCAACAATCCGCCACCGCCTTCGCCATCTCCTCCACCACTACCACCATCTCCACCGCCCTCTCCTTCGCCATCTCCTCCTCTTCCACCACCACCATCCCCATCCCTCTCTCCTTCACCACCACCATCTCCATCCCCTCTCCACCCCCCAACAATCCGCCACCGCCACCCCTTCGCCATCTCCTCCCCACTACCACCATCTCTACCCCCCTCTCCTTCTCCATCTCTTCCTCTTCCACCACCACCATCTCCATCCCCAACAATCCGCCACCGCCACCGGCTTTGCAATCTCCTCCACCACTACCACCAACTCCACCCCCTCTTTCGCCATCTCCTCCTCTTCCTCCACCACAATCTCCATCCCCTCTCCTTCACCACCACCCTCTCTATCCCCTCTCCACTCCCCAACAATCCGCCTCCGCCATCCCCTTCTGCCATCACCTCCACCACTACCACCATCTCCACCCCTCTCCTTCTTCATCTCCTCCTCCTCTTCCACCACCACCATCTCCATCCCCTCTCAACCCCCCAACAATCCGCCACCGCCACCGCCTTTGCCATCTCCTCCACCACTACCACCATCTCCAACCCCTCTATTTCGCCATCTCCCCTCTTCCCCACCACAATCTCCATCCCCCTCCTTCACCACCACCATCTCCACCCCCAACAATCCGCCACCGCCACCTACGCCATACTACTACACTTCTCCTCCACCTCCAAAGGGCATATAAGCCAATTAATATTGTATTATTTGTTGTATAATTATGCTACGTACGTGTAAAAGAATAAATGGACATGCGTGCATGGGCATCATGCTTTATAAGATATAATATTTTCATCTTTGTAAACGCTATATTACATTTTTGAGTTCAAATTATATGTACCTGCTGCTTATTTGGTTTTGTTCCTTGTATGTGGGAATGGACTCTAATATTTTGTTCCAAAGTGTGAAGGAATTAGAGTAGTGCTTTTTATGTTGGCTTCTTGTCTGCATTATAATTACTTGCCACAAATTTCTTTTTGGGTGTTTTAAGAGTAACCAAACAAGATTTGTGTCTATAAATGAATAAAATATGTTTATGTGCCGACTAATATTGGGCTCCAGTACTCTTGAATTTGAGAGAGCATAATTTGAACTCTTATAATTTTGAGGGGTTCGTCCAAAGTAATATGATTTTGAATTCTTACATATTACTTCCTAGAAAACACAATAATTTCTTAACATGTGTGTAAAAATAATGGCAAATGAGGAATATCATATCACTTTATATTTATATGATGAGGTGGAAGAGTCCAATTAATTGAAAAGTGAATTAAGTGTTCGGATGTGTTCGAGTTTGTGAACAAATATGTTTTCATCAATTAATATTATTATCTTTTGTTCTCTTTGTGAGTTCGTTATTCTCCTTATTAATTCAAGGGTTTATTATTCCATTACCTTTAAAAATAATGATTCATATATATAATTAATACGGACAAACATAAGTTATGAAAAATTCACAGATTAACTATAACTTATAAAAACCTCGCAATCAATATTAAAACCATATGCAACTTTTGTGAAAGAAAATATGAAGTCAAAAATAGTTAGGCACTAACTTCAGAATGAAAATAAAATATTATTATGAAATACTCAGTTTCATCTTCATCCTAAGTATTAGAAATTTAGCTAGTCATGAAATCAAAAATTAATACTACTAATTATATGTAATAAGAACAATAATTAAAAAGAGAATTTCTATTAAATCAATAAAAGAAAATACTCCCTGACACTAGTACAACACACACTACAAGATATTACATAAAAAATGGCGCTAAAATTTGTCATATAAAATTCATTTTTCGTCACTAAAACATTTGGTGACAAGTGTTAATCGTCACAAAGATTGTCATCGTATGAGCGTGGTAAAAGGTTTATTTGACAATATATGATGTCGTCACTAAATGTTTTAACTTATGGTGACGATCTACACCATTGTCACTATAAGTAATGACTTGTAGTGTCGTTAATAGCATCACTATTTGAATGAAACTTTCGTCACTCTATATAATGTTTAGTCATCAAAATGTAGTACATTAAATGACGCCAAACTTGTTTTGTCATTAAATGATATTGTTTTAGTGACGAAAATATGTTACTCTATTTAAATTATCTAATTTTAATGACGACAATATTGTCATATTTATGATTATTCTTTCGTCATGTTATTGTGTTTATCGTCACCAAAAATAAGAAAATAAATGACAACAGAACAATTCGTCACCTAATAATATATTTAACATGACAATTATGTCGTTGTCATTTAATATTTTAAATAATATTACAAAATAATTTGTCACCAAAGAGTTAGTTTTTGGGACATATTTTTTAATGTCACTAATTGAATACTTATGGTGTCTCATCACAGAAAGAGTTAATAATAGTGACAAAATTAGTTATTGTGACTAAATGAATATATAATAGTGACGATATAGTTTGTCACAAAAGAGTTAATTTCTATGACACATTTTTCTCTGTCACTAATTGAATACTTATGGTGACGATAGAACCCGTCACATAAAGAGCTATTAATAGTTACAAAAGTAAAGGTCATCACTAAATGAATATATAATATTGATTTACATAACTTGTCACCAAATAGTTAATATTAGTGACAAAACCAATTGTCATAACTAAATGAATATACATAATGACAATACTATTAATAAAGAGTTAATATTATTCATCATTAAATTTTAATTTTCATTGACCAAATATTATTCATCAATAAATGATTATAAATCGTGATGATGTGTTGGTCATATTGCGATGTTTGACATTCAAAATGTATTGTTACATTAACAATTTTCAATAAAAAATATAATACATTTAGTGAGCTTTTTAAATCAACTTTACACTGTATATATAATATAAGAGAGAAAAGACAATAAACATTTAAAATAAAAAGTAATTATCTTATAAAAAATAGTAGATTCACAAATTCAACAAAATACCCAACTAGTTAGGCAATAAACAGTTGCTTAAATAATCTAAGTACCACAAAACCAAATTATATAATCCAAAAAGCTAAAATTTTGAAATCCATATCCTAAGAAAATGTTTAATTAAAACCTTCTATCTTTATGGTTATTGACCTTCCGTAAAAAATTCTATGTGCTCAAAAAACATAAAGACATAAATCACCAAATAGTTATGAAATTAAAAAAGAAATGTATATAAATAAAGAAATGTTTAATAATAAATTGTGAATTTTTCAAAACTATAGCTATAACATTACTAAAAAACTTATGCTATCTTTTTAGGCATATAAATATGGAACAATAATATTATTAGTCAAATGCAATCAAACAACTAATGATCTTAAGCTCAAATTCACCAAACAGTTAACTTCGAACAATAAAATAAAATAAATAAACCAATAAAACCAAATTCATCAAAGTCATGTCCATATAAAAAGTTCAAAAAAAACACTGCTTGAGTTCATGTTAAAGAGAAAACTTGAAAATATGTTATCTAGCATGTTCAACTTCTGTGTAATTCATTGATCATGTATTGAGTTCATATGAACATAAACCATAAACACAACCAGTTTCAAGATCCATTGAACATTAACAAACATTTATAAGCATATTTATTACTCAAAGTAATAAAGATCATCTTTGTCCCATATAGAGAAAAAGATATAAAATCATGTTTGTCTCATAAACAATGTAGCCTCAAATCATTTGTAACGTTAACAAATCAAATCTAACTATAACAAAGATATATAAATCAAATTCATGTTTGTGTCTAAATGGAGAATATTTCAAAACTGTTATGACAGTTTGTTAATAAATCGATTCTTCACGCCTAAAGGCAAGTGAGTTCTTACTTCTTAGCTTTGTTCTTATCTAACCACAATATTTATTCAAAATCGCTTTAGAAGAATCAATCGCTTCACTGTTATGCCGCTTAAAGGCTTTCCATGAGGACACAAATGTACACTCTACATGGCCATTGGCTCCGCACATCAACAACAATCGGACGATCATTGTCAATGGATCGCAATAGCAACCTGTTTATCCGTGCGTGGCAAAGCGTAATGTTAGGAACTTGTGACTCATAAATATAGAAGCCACTAGAAAAGGGCTAGTACGGAGCGTAGCGGAGCGGAGCGAGAAAGTGTTGGAGAGGTTTAGTATGGCTAATGCTAAACAGGTTAGCACTTCATTAGCAAGTCATTTTAGGCTATCTACAGCACAGTGTCCGAAATCGACGGAAGAGATTCAGGATATGTCAAACGTGCCCTATGCGAGCGCAGTTGGTTGTTTGATGTATACGATGGTGTGTACGAGACTCGATTTGGCACATGCAGTCAGCACAGTGAGCAAATACATGGCCAATCCAGGTAGGGAGCACTGGAAAGCTGTTAAGTGGGTGTTCAGATATCTGAGAGGAACGGAAACTCATGGGATTATGTTTGCGAAGCAACAAACTCAAATTTTAATTGTAGAGTATGTGGATGCGGATTATGCTGGAAGGTTGGATGATTTGAGATCTACAACAGGGTATGTGTTTACTTTGGCAAGTGGACCGATTTGTTGGAGATCCATGGTACAATCTCTAGTAGCTCTATCTACTACTGAATCTGAGTACATGGCATTGGCTGAGGCTGGCAAGGAAGCATTGTGGTTGAAGGGTTTTGTGAATGAGCTGAGCATAGATCAAGGTGGAGTACAGCTGTATTGTGATAGTCAGAGCGTTATTTATTTGGCAAAGCATCAAGTGTATCACGCAAGGACCAAGCATATTAGCATAAGGTATCACAAGGTGAGGGAGCTGATAGCTACTGGGGATGTGATATTGGAAAAGGTGCATACTTCTGAAAATGCAGCTGACATGTTGACAAAGACTGTGATCGCGGACAAGTTCAAGCATTGCTTGGACTTGATCAATATCTTCAAATGTTAGTTTGGCGGATTACCCCCCGAGACTGGTAGGACAAGTGACGTATCTTCTGAAGGGACGAGGTTATTCGTTAAGGTGGAGATTTGTTGGGAACTTGTGACTCATAAATATAGAAGCCACTGGAAAAGGGCTGGGCAGTGAGCGTAATGTGGCGGAGCAGAGTGGAGCAGATTGCCATGGTAATAGGCGGGCGCTGCTGGAGCAAAGCGAGGAAGGTAACGCGGGGCTACCGCTTGCGCAGAACTGCAGGCTAGTAAGCGTGGAGCCCTTGTTGCGGTGTGCCTTGGAGCCACGTGTCATACTGGTCGGCCGCCATAGACTTTGTGGGTTGTTAATTGGAAAAGGGTATTATGGGTAATTGACCATAATATGAAGTAGGGTTGGAATATGATTAGTAGGTATATATACTATCTATTGTAAAACCCTATGTAACCAAGGAATCATCAATAAACAATAAGCCGTCGCCGTCTGTGGAGTACTCAAATTGGGGAACCACGTAAATCTCTTGTGTTCTTTTTAATTCTCTATCGTTAGTGTGCGTGATCCTATAATTCTAACACAGAATCAACATCCTCAAAGTGTAAAAATATCGTCCAATTGTCAGCATTAATAATCAGATTATATAACACAGCTTGCCCAAGTAACATTTATAGAGAAAAACACATTTCTAATCTATATTAGTGAACCTATATCAAATAGATAAATAATATAGGTACAATGAATTGTCAAAATGTAAAAACAAAAGCATAATCTTAAACTTTCGATCCTTATAAAGTTTTAGTCACATAGCACACACAAGCCTATATATTGGGTTATGAATAGGGCTCACATGAAGTGACATCATTTATGACAAGTGACAACTAATAAGCTAATAATATGAATCACTTCAATCAAAGAAATTAAGTACCAGTCTATCTTATTTTATGTTCCTTTACAAATTTTTGTTATTTAATTGAAATCAAAATGGATAGAAATTGATATTTTTGTTATAGAATTAAACGATCTTTTAAAGGCCAAAAGAAAAAAAATTAAAAATATGCTAAAGTATTGTTTAAAACTACAAAATTTCAAAATAGTAATATACAATTATAAAATGTGATGCACAATTATAACATCTTATAAAAATTAGAATAATTAAATTTTGGATACACAAAATAGTGCTCATGTACATATGCTGAATAAAAAATTCTATAAAAATTTGCATAGCTTAATTGCATAAAATTCACTATTTCATTTCTAAATTATTGTAAGACTTATGAAACATATTTTGGGTGGCGCCAAAGAGAATCCACGTGTGTGCCTAATCCGGTCATATGCAGGGGCGGCATGAGCAGGGGGATGGATATGCGCCAAGTCTAAGTTCTTGAAACCATATTTTGAAAGTAACATATATATCACCTTTGTTTAAACTCGTCTCGATGTCCAAAGATAGTTTATGAGTGCAAAGAAGACAAATGGCAAATCTTGTTTCCCAACACCAACATAAGGAATAATATCTCTAATTGCACTTAAAAATAATTTTATCACAGTAGTAAGAATAAAGCCACTTACGTAAATCAGTCCTTAATGAAAATAGCCATGTTACCATCTTTCTCAAAAGTTCATAGCACAACGACAGCATGTTGCTCCCATAGATGAAGAGCCTCGGTGATGGACACTTAAAGTCTGCCGCACGTAATTCCTCAAACTCCATCCTTCTATATTGAAGTGCATTTAAATTTGAAATAATAGAGAATTAATAGTTTAGGTGATTACAAGTAATGCACAAAAGCATGCAACTAATAGCCATTCTATCAAGTTTTACTTTTAAATTTTGGATAAATAATTGAAAACCAGTCTCATAATAGTCAAAGGACATATTGATGCTAAATAATCATGGACACGAGGCTCATTCATGGCATTTGTTGCATTTTTCATCAAGACCAGAAGACCTGATCATTTCATACAATGTAAAAGCAACATTGAAATCAAATATTTCAAAAAAAAAATTAAATAATCTTGCATGAAACCAACCTGTTTGATGTTTTCCAAGCATATGGACCCATTTTTGTTTGGTTCCAACAATGCAAATTTACCCTTCAAATAAAATAGCTCATTTACAGTCGGCGTTTTAGACAGAGTCTGCCAGATTTTGACAAACAATGTATAGGGGGAGAAATTATTAGAATGTGTAAAAAGAAGACAAATCATCAAAGTACGAAACAAAGAAATAAACCAAGAATTATACTGCAAGAAGAACTAATGAAATTAAATCAGTGGAACTGTGTGACACAGAATTATTGAAGCATGAATGTTCTCACCCTTTTTAAGGAAACCAAATCAATAACCAACCATAGTCTGATACTATTTCATGACCATACATCAATATTTATAGCTTCTTGTAGCGGAATTGTGCAATCCATCCCACATCAATTCACCACCTAGCAACAAGACACCAGTAATAGCAGTAGTAAGATAAGTATGTTGGACCACCTCCTTACCTAAAAGGTTAACCTATTAGGTTGAGGCTCTAACACATCTTCTTTGAATCATTCAAGAGTTTTGCTCGACTCTAATACTACTCCACCACGCCAGCAACAAATGTGTCTCAGCAGTTACCTAGAGCCATCCTGAGCCATGCTCCACCCAATTCAAATACTTCACCTTTGAGTCCTACAAGAGTTTTGCTTGATTATAATATTACTCCACCACGCCCAGGGAAAATGTGTCTCAGCAACTTCCCTAGAGCCATCCTAAGCCCGCTCCACCCGACTCAAATTATCCCGTGCTCCACCTGACAACTCTATTTGCTCCACACACGAGGCCTGCGAATTTACATTCGCACTCCCCTCGCACCTTGAAGTTGATACTTGGACTCTCACAAGGCCTGCGAATTTTTTACCCTCGCACCCTCTCGCACCTTGGAGTTGTTACTTAGGCCCATCGAACCATGGGCTTTGATACCATTTGTAGCGGAATTGTACGATCCATCCCACATCAATTCATCACCTAGCAGCACATACCTGTGTAGACGGGCTCAATAAGTATGTTGGACCACCTCCTTACCTAAAAGATTAACCTATTAGGTTGAAGCTTTAACATACTTATTAACTCATCTACACTCTTGAATTTATCCAATGATCATTACTCTGGAATAGATATTTTACACGTTTACATTTAAAAATTGACCTTCAACTTCTTTCAATAGAAATTTCAATAAGCCTCATTTAGACAGAAGTTAACAAGCCCTTGTTTGTTGAACTGAGTGAGTGACTTGCTTAAGAAACTTACTTGGAATATGCTTGAATGGTAGGGCACATAGGCATTATCAGTTTTCAGTTAGTTTTGGTACTTTAGGGGAATGAAGAAGCTCATTTTACATTGACTAGGTAATTTACTGCCCTCCTCAACCTTCACTCATCAAGGTTGTCAATTGACAATTCTACTTGTTTGTTAAGCTACTATCCTTATGTCTACCTACTACTCAAACTATAAACCCCTACCATTGGCCAACTAGTCAATAAACAATCATACTTTTGTCCTACTAATGTCGTATGTGTGTACACAGATGATCAGTGGTGCTTAGTACTTATGAATATTGTTATGATTTGTTAAATGAAAAGCAGACATACCACTAATTTTATTTAGGAGATAATTGCTGAACTCTTTCACATTTTTTGATTGGATTGCAGTTTTGTGGTTGGCAGATGTTTATCTCACTCCCTTCTACACCATCAAAAAACTAAGAAAAATAAAATAACACCTCTTTCTAAAACAAGAGACCTATTTATAAGAAAAATAAATTTGTGCCCTAATTTAGGTTCCTTGAACTTGGAAACTTTGTTCCCTTTTTTTCTCTTCTTTCCTTTTTGACTTCAATCTCTATATGGTAATCCTCCAAGAGTCATTTTCCATCTTTAAAAGCTTGAACAATTATCTTTTACTTGCACCAATATAAATAAGATAAATCCAAGATTGTTCCACCTCCTTCTTTCTTGTTGTAAGATTTTTCTTGTCTCTTTTCTTCCATAAATAGAAATATTAAATATTGATTGATAACCAAGGTTTTGACTTTATTGTAACAAAATATTAAATACTACAAAAAAATAAAATATATTAATTTAATAAACTAATATAGTTAAAAGGACAAAATTAGGGATAATAAAATGTATGAATTATATGTCTATCCAATTATACTAAAACATAAATTATACTACCCCATTTTTGTAGGTTGCACTTAGCATGTGCAACAAGCCTTTAAACCCCACCCCAAGTGGATGAGTTGTGTCTCGTGAGGGTTTCCAGTGAATATACCCACAAAATTCAAAAATACTTTTGGGTTCAACAAATTATGAAATTGAAAGAAACTTCTAAATATCAATGGGCATTATACATAAGCAAGATTAAATTTAAAATCACACTTTCACCTTATCAAAAATACTCAATCTTCATTTTAGACACCATCCTTCATAAAATTAATTCTACGTGATGCATTCACGCGTTTGTGATGCAACTCTTAGTAGGGACTTTTACCATAAAAATAAAGCAAATATTTTTTCTCTCTTTTTACCCTTTTTTCATCATTTTTTTTCTCGACTTGTGCAATGTCTTTTTTTCTTAGGTTTTTCAGAGTTACCCATGTAGTGAGAGTTGGACCAATGACTCTCAAATCAGTTGGCTTTAGGGTAATAGGTGTAGAGCACCCCCAATGGCTTACTAACTTGAACGACAAAGGCCAAAAAACTAAACTAGTCAAACTGCTTTTATCCATCACACTTTTCAGCATGAATATCGATGCTTCATGAGGCTTGGATACCCAGTTATTTCGTTCAATGGACATTGAAGAAGTTATTTATTTCTTTTTTTAAACTTTTTTTTTCAATTTTTTTCTTGAAATTGCTCAAATCATAGTTTATATCCACCACTACCACCATCTCCACCCCCCTCTCCTTCTCCATCTCCTCCTCTTCCACCACCACCATCTCCATCCCCATCTCAACCCCCCAACAATCCGCCACCACCTTCGCCATCTCCTCCACCACTACCACCATCTCCACCGCCCTCTCCTTCGCCATCTCCTCCTCTTCCACCACCACCATCCCCATCCCTCTCTCCTTCACCACCACCATCTCCATCCCCCTCTCCACCCCCCCAACAATCCGCCACCGCCACCGCCACCCCCTTCGCCATCTCCTCCCCACTACCACCATCTCTACCCCTCTCCTTCTCCATCTCTTCCTCTTCCACCACCACCATCTCCATCCCCCAACAATCCGCCACCGCCACCGGCTTTGCAATCTCCTCCACCACTACCACCAACTCCACCCCCTCTCTTTCGCCATCTCCTCCTCTTCCTCCACCACAATCTCCATCCCCTCTCCTTCACCACCACCCTCTCTATCCCCCTCCACTCCCCAACAATCCGCCTCCGCCATCCCTTCGCCATCACCTCCACCACTACCACCATCTCCACCCCCTCTCCTTCTTCATCTCCTCCTCCTCTTCCACCACCACCATCTCCATCCCCTCTCAACCCCCCAACAATCCGCCACCGCCACCGCCTTTGCCATCTCCTCCACCACTACCACCATCTCCAACCCCTCTATTTCGCCATCTCCCCTCTTCCCCACCACAATCTCCATCCCCCTCTCCTTCACCACCACCATCTCCACCCCCCAACAATCCGCCACCGCCACCTACGCCATACTACTACACTTCTCCTCCACCTCCAAAGGGCATATAAGCCAATTAATATTGTATTATTTGTTGTATAATTATGCTACGTACGTGTAAAAGAATAAATGGACATGCGTGCATGGGCATCATGCTTTATAAGATATAATATTTTCATCTTTGTAAACGCTATATTACATTTTTGAGTTCAAATTATATGTACCTGCTGCTTATTTGGTTTTGTTCCTTGTATGTGGGAATGGACTCTAATATTTTGTTCCAAAGTGTGAAGGAATTAGAGTAGTGCTTTTTATGTTGGCTTCTTGTCTGCATTATAATTACTTGCCACAAATTTCTTTTTGGGTGTTTTAAGAGTAACCAAACAAGATTTGTGTCTATAAATGAATAAAATATGTTTATGTGCCGACTAATATTGGGCTCCAGTACTCTTGAATTTGAGAGAGCATAATTTGAACTCTTATAATTTTGAGGGGTTCGTCCAAAGTAATATGATTTTGAATTCTTACATATTACTTCCTAGAAAACACAATAATTTCTTAACATGTGTGTAAAAATAATGGCAAATGAGGAATATCATATCACTTTATATAATGAGGTGGAAGAGTCCAATTAATTGAAAAGTGAATTAAGTGTTCGGATGTGTTCGAGTTTGTAGAATTTCAAAGTGGCATAACTTTTGAACCCACAATGTAGCCACGATGTATAATGTTTTAAGCCCAAAACCTTGTTTTAAGCAGTCTAGTTGTCGTTCAATGTTTGGTCAAACTCGATTTTTTTTTAATTTTTGTTATTTTAATTTTCCTATTCCTAATAAATGTTAGGAAGTTCTTTAGGATTATAAATATGCTTACTAGGGCTTGTGAACAAATATGTTTTCATCAATTAATATTATTATCTTTTGTTCTCTTTGTGAGTTCGTTATTCTCCTTTTTAATTCAAGGGTTTATTATTCCCTCACCTTTAAAAATAATGATTCATATAATTAATACGGACAAACATAAGTTATGAAAAATTCACAGATTAACTATAACTTATCAAAATCTTGCAATCAATATCAGAAACATATGCAACTTTTGTGAAAGAAAATATGAAGTGAAAATAATTAGGCACTAACTTCGGAATAAAAATAAAATATTATTATGAAATATCCAGTTTCATCTTCGTCCTAAGTATTAGAAATTTAGCTAGTCATGAAATCAAAAATTAATACTATTACTTAAATGTAATAAGAACAATAATTAAAAAGAGAATTTCTATTAAATCAATAAAAGAAAATACTCCCTGACACTAGTACAACACACACTACAAGAAATTACATAAAAAATGACGCTAAAATGTGTCATATAAAATTCATTTTTCGTCACTAAAACATTTAGTGACAAGTGTTAATCGTCACAAAGATTGTCACCGTATGAGCGTGGTAAAAGGTTTATTTGACAATATATGATGTCGTCACTAAATGTTTTAACTTATGGTGACGATCTACACCATTGTCACTATAAGTAATGACTTGTAGTGACGTTAATAGCGTCACTATTTGAATGAAACTTTCGTCACTCTATATAATGTTTCGTCATCAAAATGTAGTACATTAAATGACGCTAAACTTGTTTTGTCATTAAATGATATTGTTTTATTGACGAAAATATATTACTCTATTTAAATCATCTAATTTTAATGACGACAATATTGTCATATTTATGATTATTCTTTCGTCATGTTATTGTGTTTATCGTCACCAAAAATAAGAAAATAAATGGCAACAAAACAATTCGTCACCTAATAATATATTTAACATGACAATTATGTCGTTGTCATTTAATATTTTAAATAATATTACAAAATAATTTGTCACCAAAGAGTTAGTTTTTGGGACATATTTTTCAATGTCACTAATTGAATACTTATGGTGATGATACATCTCGTCACATAAAGAGTTAATAATAGTGACAAAATTAGTTGTTGTGACTAAATGAATATATAATAGTGACGATATAGTTTGTCACAAAAGAGTTAATTTCTATGACACATTTTTCTCTATCACTAATTGAATACTTATGGTGACGATAAAACCCATCACATAAAGAGCTATTAATTAAAGGTCATCACTAAATGAATATATAATATTGACGACATAACTTGTCACCAAATAGTTAATATTAGTGACAAAATCAATTGTCATAACTAAATGAATATACATAATGACAATACTATTAATAAAGAGTTAATATTATTCGTCATTAAATTTTAATTTTCATTGACCAAATATTATTTGTCAATAAATGATTATAAATCGTGATGATGTGTTGGTCATATTGCGTTGTTTGACATTCAAAATGTATTGTTACATTAACAATTTTCAATAAAAAAAAATATAAAACATTTAGTGAGCTTTTTAAATCAACTTTACACCTGTATATAATATAAGAGACAAAAGGCAATAAACATTTAAAATAAAAAGTAACTATCTTATAAAAAAATAGTAGATTCACTGATTCAACAAAATGCCCAACTAGTTAGGCAATAAACAGTTGCTTAAATAATATAAGTACCACAAAACCAAATTATATAATCCAAAAAGCTAAAATTCTGAAATCCTTATCCTAAGAAAATGTTTAATTAAAACCTTCTACCTTGCGGTTATTGACCTTCCAGAAAAAACTCTATCTGCAAATCAAAAAAAAACATAAAGACATAAATATTCAGTCAAATAGTTATGAAATTAAAAAAGAAATGTATATAAATAAAGAAATGTTTAAATAATATATTGTGAATTTTTCAAAACTATAGCTATAACATTACTAAAAAAAACTTATACTATCTTTTTAGGCCCATAAATATGGAACAATAATATTATTAGTCAAATGCAATCAAGCAACTAATGATCTTAAGCTCAAATTCACCAAACAGTTAACTTCGAACAATAAAATAAAATAAATAAACCAATAAAACCAAATTCATCAAAGTCATGTCCATATAAAAAAGTTAAAAAAAAAAAACACTGCTTGAGTGCATGTTAAAGAGAAAACTTGAAAATATGTTATCTAGCATGGGCAACTTCTGCGTAATTCATTGATTTGAGTTCATATGAACATAAACCATAAACACAACCAGTTTCAAGTTCCATTAAACATTAACAAACATTTATAAGCATATTTATTACTCAAAGTAATAAAGATCATGTTTGTCCCATATAGAGAAAAAGATATAAAATCATGTTTGTCTCATAAACAATGTAGCCTCATATCATGCAGAACGTTAACAAATCAAATCTAACTATAACATTATATATAAATCAAATTCATGTTTGTCCAAAATGGAGAATATTTCCAAAACTGTTATGACAGTTGTTATTGTCAGTTGCTACTGCCTAAAGGCAGCAGCTCTTACTTCTTACCTTTGTTCTTATCTAACCACAATAGTTATTCAAAACTGCGTTAGCAGTCAACTGCTTCACTCTGCATGGCCATTGGCTCCAGACATCAACAGCAACTGGACGACTGTCAATGGACTGCAATAGCAACCCCATTTATGATTTATCCATGCGTGGAAGGCAGAATCAACAGCCTCAAAGTGTAAAAATATCCTCCAACCTATCAGACATTAATAACTGTATTGCATAACACAGTTGGCCCAAGTAAAATTTATAGAGAAAAAAACATATTTTTAATCTATATTAGTGAACCTATATCAAATAGATAAATAATATAGGTACAATGAATTGTCAAAATGTAAAAACAAAGAATAATCTCAAACTGTCGATCCTTCTGAAGTTTTAGTCACATAGCACGCACAAGCCTATATATTGGGTTATGAATAGGGCTCACATGAAGTGACATCATTTATGACAAATGACAACTAATAAGCTAATAATATGAATAACTTCAATCAAAGAAATTAAGTACCAGTCTATCTTATTTTAAGTTCCTTTACAAATTTTTGTTATTTAATTGAAATCAAAATGGATAGAAATTGATATTTTTGTTATAGAATTGAGCGATCTTGTAAAGGCCAAAAGAAAAAAAATTTAAAAATATGCTAAAGTATTGTTTAAAACTACAAAATTTCAAAATAGTAACATACAATTATAAAATGTGATGCACAATTATAACATATTATAATTATTAGAATAATTAAATTTTGGATACACAAAATAGCGCTCGTGTACATATGCTGAATAAAAAATTCTATAAAAATTTGCATAGCTTAATTGCATAAAATCCAGTCATTTCATTTCTAAATTATTGTAGTACAATGAAACATATTTTGGGTGGCGTCAAAGAGAATCCACATGTGTGCCTAATTCAGTCATGCAGGACGACATGAACAGGGACGGATAGGCCAAGTCTAAGTTCTTGAAACCATATTTCAGAAAGTAACATATATATCAGCCTTGTTCTAAACTCGTCTGATGTCCAACATAGTTTATGAGTGCAGCAATACAAATGGCAAGTACTGTTTCCCAACACCAGCATAAGGAATAATATCTCTTGCACTTGAAAATAATTTTATTGCGTAGTAAGAATAAAAAATAATAAAGCCACTTACAAAAGTCAGGTCCTTAATGAAAATAGCCATGCTACCATCTTTCTCAAAAAGTTCATAGGCACAACGAGCATGTTGCTCCCATCGATCAAGAGCCTCGAGCTGATGGACACTTAAAGTCTTTACGTAATTCCTCAAACTCCATCCTTCTATATTGAAGTGCATTTAGCTGAAATAATAGAGGAATTAATAGTTTAGGTGATTACAAGTAATGCACAAAAGCATGCAACTAATAGCCATTCTACCAAGTTTTACTTTTAAATTTTGGATAAATAATTGAAAACCAGTCTCATAATAGTCAAAGGACATACTGATGCTAAATAATCATGGACACGAGGTTCATTCATTGCATTTGTTGCATTTTTCATCAAGACCAGAAGACCTGATCATTTCATACAATGTAAAAGCAACATTGAAATCAAATATTTCAAAAAAATTAAATAATCTTGCATGAAACCAACCTGTTTGATGTTTTCCAAGCATATGGACCCATTTTTGTTTGGTTCCAACAATGCAAATTTCCCCTTCAAATAAAATAGCTCATTTATAGTCGGGGTTTTAGACAGAGTCTGCCAGATATTGACAAACAATATGTTAGAATTATAGGATCATACACACGCACACAAACGATAGAGAATTAAGAAGAACACAAGAGATTTACGTGGTTCCCCAATTTGGGTACTCCACAGGCGGCGACTTATTGTTTATTGATGATTCCTTGGTTACATAGGGCTTTACAATAGATAGTATATATACCTACTAATCCTATTCTAAACCTACTTCATATTATGGTCAATTACCCATAATACCCAATCCAATTAACAACCCACTAAGTTCAGGACGCCGACGAAGTCACCATGACATACAAGGCGCGCCAAGGGCTTCTTCCATATACGCCCGTATTCTTAGCCCAGACGCCTCCTGCCGAGGCGGGCGCCCGCGTTATCTTTCCTGCTAGCTCGGTAGCGCCCGCTTTCGCCTCTCTCCAAGACTAGCCCTTTTCGTTGGCTTTTTTATTATGAGTCACAAGTTCCCAACACAATATATAGGCGAGAAATTATTAGAATATGTAAAAAGAAGACAAATCATCAAAGTGCAAAACAAAAGAAACAAACCAAGAATTATCCGCAAGAAGAACAAATGAAATTAAATCGGTGGAGCGTGTGACACAAAATTATCAAGCATGAATGTTATCACCCTTTTAAGGAAACCAAATGGCAAAACTATGTTTTTTCACCACTATACTTGCAAGTTTTACTTAATACACCATTAAACTTTTAATTTTTGAATTACCTCATTAAACTAATTAAAATAATAAAATTGGGTCATTAGTTAAAAAAAAAGTTGTCGACGTTAAAATATTGCTTATATGGTATACCGACGTGGCAAAAAATAAAAAACATATTGTGACAATCCAAAAATAGGTCCATTCCATCCAACCCATTCGAGTCGCCAAATATACATGGTACGAGAAAACAATTACAACTTTATTAATACAATTGTCGTGCAAGATATGACAACACTTAGATCTGTGAGTTTAAATACAAATATATACCAATCTGTGACTCATGTGTCCCCGTGAGGACAAGACACCTCATAATGACACCTTACATAAAGGTATAGTCGAAAACTATTTTAGAAATTAAAATTTTTGGGAAGTGCTCAAGGAACCTTCGTACATGGGAGGCCATGCGTCTAGGTTATGATAGATATCATATGGCCACAGAATTATCCTTAGTTGACCCAATATATAGACCCCAAAGAAAAACGAGAAGATTACTATCATATTCCTCCTAATGGTGAGTCTTCTCTTGACATATCATTATCTCCACTGTCTCTAATTGGGTATTATACTCCAAACAAATACCAAGATTATATAGGTAGTGCTTGTAAATATACTCAGCAAGTGGATGAGCACAACCCTGTCTTATGATGACACGAGGTTGTATGTCATTAGACATCTTGTATGACAGTGGAAAAACACCCTTCCAAGTTAAATTCACGTCACCCTCAACATCTATAGACCACCGTTCTATTCCCCTGTTATTCCCCGCTTGTCCCAGCTACACTTTTATTACCTGAAAGGAATTGTGAAGCAAAAGGGTGAGCACAACTAGCTCAGTAAAGAATATCATGACTAAAGGTAATTAAATTATCAATAGCCTTCATCAGTAATAAATTAGAGATTTAGAACATATGGTAGATGATAAAACTTTTCAACCATAGTTGCAGTGGAACGAGCAATCCATTAGAAGAGTCAAATAGACCATAAAGTCTATTATCTTCTCTATGTTAAAAATCCACCAACAATGTTTTATCCCTGTAACATCAATCAACAGTTCTGGTCCACAATCATATGAATAACTCATAATCATAATTGTGATTCTAAATTTCTCTTCACATCCAGGACGAAGATAATTTTCATCACATGTCTTTACCTGAAACATCAAAGATTATGGTTATACCAAATCACAGTTCATGTTCATAATCATACTAATAAATTCATCTTTGCACTACGGGCCAAAGATATTCAACAACAGTTCATCTTTGCACTACAGGCCAAAGATATTCAACAACAGGTCATCTGTGCACTACAGACCAAAGATATTCATCAACAAGTCATCTTTGCACTACATGCCAAAGATATTCAACAACAGGTCATCTTTGCATTACGAGCCAAAGATATTCATCAGAAATCATTCATCTTTGCACTACAGGCCAAAGATATTCAGTTATATCATCATTTAGGACTGAGGATGATGCAAAATATTTTAAAAAAAACGAATCCAGTGAAACAAAAGAACAAATATTAAGGATTCATACTTTAAACAACCCAAGTTCAAAAATACTTCATAAATAATCAGAGTGGAGTAAAATTCAAGAATGAAGACCAAAATATAGATCCAATCAAAGATAGGAATCATAACAGACAATCTTGGACACAGAGAACACTACCAAAAAAATGGTCATTTGTGATGGCCAAAATCCATCACAAAAAGTAAGAAAACCATCACGAAAGGTTTACGTGATGGATTTAAGCATCACAATGGCCGTCTTGTATACACCCATCATGAAAGGTTTTACGTGATGGTTTTGGCAATCACGCAAACGCTTAGTGCTTTTGTGATGATTAATACAATCACATTAACATATAATATATTGTGATTGTCAAAGTCATCACAAAAAAAATAAGACTTTAGGGATCAAATATAAAAACGTGAATCTCTATTTACGTATAATTTATTTTACTATATTAATTATATCTATATTAATTGTATCAAATGATACTTGTAGGATTCAAACCCTCTCCCATTTGCAAACTAAATAACGAGTATTACCACTACACCAAAGTCCAGATCATGATTATAATTTTAAAACAAAATATAAAAGGAAACATATGTGAGTTGACTTACTAAACAAAATTACTTCTAAACAAGATTTGGTGATTGCAATGGCAGTCACAAATACTCTATAATGATGGTAAAATTAGTCATCACTAAGAGTCATCATATATTTTATTGTTTTGTGACGGCTTGAAAATTTTATCACAAAATACCTTCTTTTTGTAATTGTAAATAAAAGTCGTCACAAAAATCTATCTTTTTAATGATTGTCACGACCGTCATAAAATATTGTTTTGATTATTTCTTATATTAAAATATTAGTGATGACTTGAATGCAATCACGAAAAGGGTATATCTATTAGTGATGACTTAGTGCGTCACAAAAAAAAATTTATTTTGCGTAAAACAATTTGTGTGATTGACATGGCCATCACAATTATAATACATTGATGGCAAAATTAGTCATCACTAAGAGCCATCATATATACTATTATTTTGTGATTGCTTAAAAAGTCCATCACAAATTACTATCTTTTGTGATTGTTTTTAAAAACTGTTACAAAATTCTGTCACGTATTCTTGTTTTTCTAGTAGTGGAAGAAAACTTAATTTTTCTGTGAATAATGTCGTATTTGTGAATAGTGTCGTATACGTGAATAGTAACTCCGACACCAAAAGATAGAAATTTCACAAAAAATATCATCATGTTTCGTGAATAGTACTCGTGAATAGTAACTCATGAATAGTAACTCATAAATAGTAACCCCGACATGAAAAAGTTCCAAATTTGATAAAAAGTTCAAACCAATATTTCAGCATAATGATATTGAAGAAATAATATCATTTATGAAGAAAATAATCTCCCTTACTATCCCTTACCATCCCTTACCTCAGAAAGAATAGTACTTTTGACTGGAATACTGGATATAGTGATGAAAGAACTTGCACCGTATAACAATATTCAAAGTACTAGAATACTCACAAAATACGCTCGATATTATAGAGAGAGAAATCTTTAGTTTCTGGTGTGTTTTTCAATTCTAACTTAAGCACCCTATTTATAGGAAAATGCTTAGAACACCTAAGCAGAAAATTTAATATAATAATATTATTATTATTCCACAACTTCCTACGCACACTCATTGAATCCAACATCAGCCATCTACTCAAATAAAAACAACAAAAACGTTTTTGTTAATTAAAACAATTAAAACTTCCAAAATCAATTATTTCAGAACTTCAATAATTCATAATAAATAGTCCTTTTATCAAAAAATTCGAATCTCGCGACTTTTTATAGGAAATTCAATTCTCTACAACTTTGCATAAGAAAGTTTTTCCAAATTCTAAACAAAAATTGACCGAAATTCACATACGGACGATTTTACAGGCTATAATCAAATTTCAGTCAAGAAATGGGTCCACCAACATGTTTAACATGTTTTAAAAAACTTTTGCAACAAAAATACTCTTCCTCCTTATATACTCATATATCCCACATTCATTGTAAAAATATCACCATTATTATATTATAATAATATAATAAAATATTATTTTATCAGAAAAGATAAAATATCGATTTTCAACATTGTTACTTTAAAAATTTTCTCCATCTATATCCACATAAAATGAATATTTTCCTCATCATATAAATTAATAATTAATTATTCACAAATAATATTATAGAATCACAATAATGACAACCAAGCAGTTCCCAGGAAAGAGGGGGCTTTACAATAAGGATTTCTCCTTACTAGCGCGCAGTTAGGTGACCAAACCTCTACTTAGACAGAACTTTCTAGACATTGCCAATAATGTTATCTAGTAATGTTATTAAAATAATATGAATTATTGATCTGATAATGGGAATACTGTGCAGTGACAATTATTGAAACAACAATAATATAAAATATCAACGCAGCAATTATTGAATCAATAAAATAAAATATTGAACAGTTATTACTGTAACAATTATTGAGTAGTGCTTTCTTACGTAAGAATCAATAATTCAAAAATATTGTGCAATACCGTGTGCTACTGTGCAACAACGCGTATTACTTTACTTTACCCACCGGGTATTCCAATAGTGTTAACGGTAACGATTACGCCGTTATTTAAAAACATTAATTTGTCGTTTTCTTCATCGACGGTTATTACATTATGGGGCCCCTAAATGTCGCTACTGTGGCGCATGCGAATATTCCCCGACAACAAGATTAATATTCCACGACCAAACGAATATTCCCCGACAACAATGAGTATTTTATAACCACTTGCTTATTTTGAAAATTTTGCACATTTCACTCATAACTTTCAACTTTTATCAATTTAACCATTTACTAGAAAAATTGAATACTTTTATTTCATAAAATTCGGCGTCTTACAATCTCCCCTTCTTGTGAAATTTCGTCCTCGAAATTTACGTACCTGGTATTTCAAAGAGTTGAAAATACCTTGCTTTCATTTCAGATTCCATCTTCCCTGTCATCATGATTTCTCCATTGCTCATCTCCTGTATTTCAGATATCATTCTAGAATACAGCTTCAAAACAAGGGTTAATTGAACAAATTAACATATCACATAATATCCCGATATTATGACTGACCAACAAATAAGCTTAGGTAGGACACACTAACGAGGGATTTACTCATCTCTCCCCTCCTAGTTCTATTCCCTGATCTCCGCCAGAAACCATATCCTTAAGCTCTGATACCAAATGTGACAACCCCAACATAGTTCCATTCCATCTAACCCATTCTGAGTCGCCAAATAACATGGTACAGAAAACAATTACAACTTTATTAATACAATTGTCGTGCAAGATATGACAACACTTAAACTATGAGTTTAAATACAAATATATACTAACTATGACTCATGTCCCAACCGTGGACAGCACCTCATAATGACACCTTACATAAAGGTATAGTCGAAAACTGTTTTAGAAATTAAAATCTTTGGGAAGTGCTCAAGGAAACCTTCGTACATGGGAGGCCATGCGTCTAGGTTATGATAGATATCATATGGACACAGAATTATCCTTTGTTGACCCAATAGACCCCAAAGAAAAATGAGAAGATTACTATCATATTATTCCCAATGGTGAGTCTTTTCTTGACATATCATTATCTCCACTGTCTCTAATTGGGTATTATACTCCAAACAAACACCAAGATTATATAGGTAGTGCATGTAAATATACTCAGCAAGTGGATGAGCACAACCCTGTCTTATGATGACACGAGGTTGTATGTCATTAGACATCTTGTATGATAGTGGAAAAACACCCTTCCAAGTTAAATTCACCTCACCCTCAACATCTATATCACCGATTCTATTCCCCCGTTATTCCCGCATGTCCCAAGCCTACACTTTTATTACACGAAAAGAATTGTGAAGAAAAAAAGGGTGAGCACAACTAGCTCGAGAAAGAATATAATGACTAAAGATAATTAAATTATCAATAGCCTTCATCGGTAATAAATCGATATTTAGAACATATGGTAGATGATAAAACTTTTCAACCATAGTTGCGGTGAACGAAGCAATCCATTAGAAGAGTCAAATAGACCATAAAGTCTATTATCTTCTATGTTAAAAATCCACCAACAATGTTTTATCCACGTAACATCAATCAACAGATTCGGTCCACAATCATATGAATAACTCATAATCATAATTGTGATTCTAAATTTCTCTTCGCATCCAGGACGAAGATAATTTTCATCACATGTCTTTACCTGAAACATCAAAGATTATGGTTATACCAAATCACAGTTCCTGTTCATAATCATACTAATAAATTCATCTTTGCACTACGGGCCAAAGATATTCAACAACGATTCATATTTGCACTCTGGGCCAAAGATATTCAATAACAGTCATCTGTGCACTCTGAGGCCAAAGATATTCATCAAAGAAGTCATCTTTGCACTACATGCCAAAGATATTCAACAACAGGTCATCTTTGCATTATGAGCCAAAGATATTAATCAGAAATCATTCATCTTTGCATTACAGGCCAAAGATATTCAGTTATATCATCATTTAGGACTGAGGATGATGCAAAATATTTTAAAGAAAACGAATCCAGTGAAACAAAAGAACAATTGTTAAGGATTCGTACTTTAAACAACCCAAGTTCAAAAATACTTCATAAATAACCAGAGTGGAGTAAAATTCAAGAATGAAGACCAAAACATAGATCCAATCAAAGATAGGAATCATAACAGACAATCTTGGACACATAGAAGAAAACTTAATTTTTCTATGAATAATGTCGTATTTGTGAATAGTCTGAGTATCGTGAATAATGCCAGTATCGTGAATAAGAACTCGACACCAAAAGATAGAAATTTCACAAAAACATCATCATGTTTCGTGAATGTTTGAATGAATCATGAATAGTAACTCGTGAATAAGTAACTCATGAATAGTAACCCCGATATGAAAAAGTTTCAAATTTGATAAAAAGTTCAAACCAATATTTCGGCATAATGATATTGAAGAAATAATATCATTTATGAAGAAAATAATCTCCCTTACTATCCCTTACCATCCCTTACCTCAGAAAGAATAATACTTCTGACTGGAATACTGGAGTGCTGAAAGAACTTGCACCGTATAACAATACTCAAAGTAATAGAATACTCACAAAATACGCTCGATATTATAGAGAGAGAAAGAGAGAGAAATCTTTAGTTTCTGGTGTGTATTTCAAGTCTAACCTAAGCACCCTATTTATAGGAAAATGCTTAGAACACCAAAGCAGAAACTTTAATATAATAATATTATTATTATTCCATAACTTCCTACGCACACTCATTGAATCCAACATCAGCCATCTATTCAAATAAAAACAACAAAAACGTTTTTGTTAATTAAAACAATTAAAACTTCCAAAATCAATTATTTCGGAACTACAAAACTTCAATAATCCATAATAAATAGCCCTTTTATCAGAAAATTCGAATCACGCGTATTTTTATAGGAAATTCAATTCTCCACAACTTTTCAGAAGAAAGTTTTTCAAAATTCCAAACATAAATTGACCGAAATCCACATACGGACGATTTTACAAGCTATAATCAAATTTCAGTCAAGGAATGGGTCCACCAACATGTTTAACATGTTTTAAACAACTTTTGCAACAAAAATACTCTTCCTCCTCATATACTCATATATCCCACATTCATTGTAAAAATATCACCATTATTATATTATAATAATATAATAAAATATTATTTTATCAGAAAAGATAAAATATCGATTTTCAACAATTGTCACTTTAAAAATTTTCTCCATCTATATCCACATAAAATGAATATTTTCCTCATCATATAAATCAATAATTAATTATTTACAAATAATATTACATAATCACAATAATGACAACCAGGCAGTTCCCAGGAAAGAGGGGGCTTTCTAATAAGGATTTCTCCTTACTGACGCGCAATTAGGTGACCAAACCTCTCCTTAGATAGAACTTTCTAGACATTGTCAATAATGTTATCCAGTAATGTTATTAAAATAATATGAATTATTGATCTGATAATGAGAATACTGTGCAGTGACAATTATTGAAACAACAATAATATAAAATATCAACGCAGCAATTATTGAATCAATAAAATAAAATATATTGAAAGTAATTATCGTAACAATTATTGAGTAGTGCATTCTTACGTAAGAATCAATAATTCAAAAATATTGTGCAATACTGGTGTCTTCTTGTCTGGCAACAACGTATTACTTTACTTTACCCACCGGGTATTCAACAAAGATGTTAGCTGTGACGATTACGCCTGAATTCTTAAAAACTTTAATTTGTCGTTTTTCTTCATCCGACGGTTATTACATTATAGGGGCCCACAAATGGTCGTTGCTGCGTCAAAATGCGAATATTCTTCGACAACAAGAATATTCCACGACTAAACGAATATTCCCCGACAACAATTAGTATTTTATAACCACTTGCTTATTTAAAAAATTTTGCACATTTCACTCATAACTTTAAACATTTATCAATTTAATCATTTACTAGAAAAATTGAATACTTTTATTTCATAAAATTCAAGGTCTTACACATATTGCTTATGGCAAAAAAAAAAAATCAAAAATAGATTTTAAAATAAAAAAATTAACATTTTAAAGTTTTAAAAATAACAAAAACATAATAAAATAAAACAAAAAATACAAAATGCATTTTTTTTTAAAAAGTAATTTTTTTAAAAGCAGTTTTTAAAAAATATAGAATTTTTTAAAACAAATTTTTTAAAATATAAATTTTTAAAAAAGGAATTTTTAAAAAAGATTTTTTAAAAAAAAAATTAGAATTCTTTTTTTTAAATCCATTTTTTAAAAAATATATTTTTTAAAAAGTACACTTTTAAAAAAAAATTCTATTTTGTATTTTTTTGTTTTATTTTATTATGTTTTTGTTATTTTAAAACTTTAAAATGTTAAAAAATTCTATTTTTAAAAAACACATTTTTAAAAAAGTTTCATTTTTTAAAATTTTTTTTATAAAAATCTATTTTTTAAAAATTATATTTTTATATAATTCAAATTTTTTTAAAAATTCTATTTTTAAAAATCTATTTTTATAAAAAATTTCATTTTTAAAAAGTTCCATTTTTTAAAATTTTTTTAAAAAAAAACTATTTTTTTTTTAAAATCATATTTTTATAGAATTGCATTTTTAAAAAATCAATTTTTAAAAAACTGCTTTTTTAAAAAAGTTCCACTTTTTTTAAAATTCAATTTTTTTTAAAAAACATTTTTAAAAAATTATATGTTTTATAGAATTCTGTTTTTAAAAAAAATCTGTTTTTTAAAAATTTCTATTTTTTAAAAAAGTTCCGTTTTTTTAAAAATTTTGTTTTTCAAAAAAAATATGTTTTTAAAAAAAATTTCTTTTTTGTAGAATTCTGTTTTTTTTAAATATCTATTTTTTTAAAATAACTATTTTTAAAAAAAGCTATTTTTAAAAAAAGTTCTGTTTAAAAAAAAATCTGTTTTTGTATTTTTTGTTTTCTTTTATTATGTTTTTTTTATTTTTAAAACTTTAAAATGTTAACTTTTTTATTTTGAAAATCTATTTTGATTTTTTTTGCCAAATAAGCAATATTTTTTATTTTTTTGCCACGTCGGTATACACATAAGCAATATTTTAACGTCTGTTAACTTTTTTTAACGGAATGACCCAATTTTATTATTTTAATTAGTTTAATAGGGTACTTCAAAAAATTAAAAGTTCAATGGTGTATTAAGTAAAACTTGCCAAGTATAGTGGTAAAAAACATAGTTTTGCCGAAACCAAATCAATAACCAACCATAGTCTAATACTATTTCATGACAATACATCAATATTTATAGCTTCTTGTAGCGGAATTGTATGATTCATCCCACATCAATTCATCACCTAGCAGCGCACACCTGTGTAGACGAAGCCCAATAAGTATGTTGGACCACCTCCGTACCTAAAAGGTTAACCTATTAGGTTGAGGCTCTAACACGTCTTCTTTGAATCATTCAAGAGTTTTGCTCGACTCTAAAACTACTCCACCACGCCAGCAGCAAACGTGTGTCTCAGCAGTTACCTGGAGCCATCCTGAGCCCTTCTCCATTCGATTCAAATACTTCACCTTTGAGTCCTTCAAGAGTTTTGCTTGATTCTAATATTACTCCACCACGCTCGGGGCAAACGTGTCTCAGCAACTTCCCTAGAGTCATCCTAAGTCCGCTCCACTCGACTCTAATTATCTCGTGCTCCACCTGATTCAACTCTATTTTGCTCCACCCACGAGGCCTGCGAATTTACATTCGCACTCCCCTAGCACCTTGAAGTTGATATTTGGAATCCCACGAGGCCTGCGGATTTTTTACCCTCGCACTCCCCTCGCACCTTGGAGTTGTTACTTAGGCCCATCGAACCATGGGCTTTGATACCATTTGTAGTGGAATTGTACGATCCATCACACATCAATTCATCACCTAGCAGTACACACCTGTGTAGACGGGCTCAATAAGTATGTTGGATCACCTCCTTACCTAAAAGATTAACCTATTAGGTTGAAGCTCTAACATACTTATTAACTCATCTACACTCTTGAATTTATCCAATGTGGGATTTATGTGAAATATCTCAACACTTCTCATTGCTGTCATGGCTTAAAGTTCTATCGCAGATCAAGATCATTACTCTGGAATAGATATTTTACACGTTTACATTTGAAAAATTGACCCTTCAACTTCTTCAATAGAAATGTCAATAAGCCTCATTTAGACAAAAGTTAACAAGCCCTTGTTTGTTGAACTGGGTGAGTGACTTGCTTAAGAAACTTACTTGGAATATGCAAGAATGGTAAGACACATAGGCATTATCGGTTTTGATTAGTTTTGGTACTTTAGGGAATGAAGAAGCTCATTTTACATTGACTAGGTAATTTTGCTGCCCTCCTCAACCTTCACTCATCAAGGTTGTCAATTGACAATTCTGCTTGTTTGTTAAGCTATTATCCTTATGTCTACCTACTACTTAAACTATAAACCCCTGCCATTGGCCAACTAGTCAATAAACAATCATACTTTTGTCCTACTAATGTCGTATGTGTGTACACGGATGATCAATGGTGCTTAGTACTTGTGAATATTGTTATGATTTGTTAAATGAAAAGCAGACATACCACTATTTTTATTTAGGAGATAATTGCTGAACTCTTTCACATTTTTTGATTGGATTGCAGTTTTGTGGTTGGCAGATGTTTATCTCACTCCCTTCTGCACCATCAAAAAACTAAGAAAAATAAAATAACACCTCTTTCTAAAACAAGAGACCTATTTATAGGAAAAATAAATTTGTGGCCTAATTTAGGTTCCTTGAACTTGGAAACTTTGTTCCCTTTTTTTCTCTTCTTTCTTTTTTGACTTCAATCTCTATATGGTAATCCTCCAAGAGTCATTTTCCATCTTTAAAAGCTAGAACAATTATCTTTTACTTGCACAAATATAAATAAGATAAATTCAAGATTGTTCCACCTCCTTTTTTCTTGTTGTAGGATTTTTCTTGCCTCTTTTCTTCCATAAATAGGAGTATTAAATATTGATTTTGATAACCAAGATTTTGACTTTATTGTAACAAAATATTAAATACTACAAAAAAATAAAATATATTAATTTAATAAACTAATATAGTTAAAAGGACAAAATTAGGGATAATAAAATGTATGAATTATATGTCTATCCAATTATACTACCCCATTTTTGTATGTTGCACTTAGCATGTGCAACAAGCCTTTAAATCCCACCCCAAGTGGATGAGTTGTGTCTCGTGAGGGTTTCTAGTGAATATACCCACAAAATTCAAAAATACTTTCGGGTTCAACAAATTATGAAATTGAAAGAAACTTCTAAATATCCATGGGCATTATACATAAGCAAGATTAAATTCAAAATCACACTTTCACCTTATCAAAAATACTCAATCTTCATTTTAGACACCATCATTCATAAAATTAATTCCATGTGATGCATTCACGCGTTTGTGATGCAACTCTTAGTAGGGACTTTTACCAAGAAAATAAAGCAAATATTTTTTTTCTCGCTTTTTTTTACCTTTTTTCATCATTTTTTTCTTGACTTGTGCAATGTCTTTTTTTCTTAGGCTTTTCAGAGTTACCCATGTAGTTGACCAATGACTCCCAAATAAGTTGGCTTTAGGGTACTAGGTGTAGAGACACCCCTAAGGGCTTACTAACTTGAACGACAAAGGCCAAAAAACTAAACTAGTCAAACTGCTTTTATCCATCACACTTTTCTGCATGAATATCGATGCTTCATGAGGCTTGGATACCCAGTTATTTCGTTCAATGGACATTGAAGCAGTTATTTATTTCTTTTTTTAAACTTTTTTTTTTCAATTTTTTTCTTGAAATTGCTCAAATCATAGTTTATATCCACAACAAAGAGTTAGTGTATAAATGTGTAGTGCAAAAATGCTTTTGAAATCAATTTTATTTCAGATGGTATTTCAAACTAAGATTTTGTACCTTATCAAAGATTCAAGAGTTCTAAATCTTTCAATCTTAATCATGAGTTCTAACTCCACGAAAAATTATTAGAATAAATTCATTCCATCAAAAGTCAAATAAAATATTTCATTTTTTCAATTTTTTGTTTATTTTTTTCAAAAAGAATTAATTTCCTAAAAAGAAGAAAAATAAATACATAAAAAATCTATTAATAAAAATGCAAAACTTTCCCCATACCTAAATCATGCATTGTCCTCAATGTATATATGAAAATGAAGAAAATGAAGAACAAAGAACAAAGATGTGAAATAATTTTACCTTGTATGGTGGAACATTTATTCTACAAGAAAATGTGGTGAGAAGGAAAACAAATGTACATATCTACAAATTTTATACAACATGAAAATAATGCGACGGTAAATGAGTGATGCAAACAGACAACTTAGAGTGAATTTCGTAGGATTTTTAGGAGGTATGGGTAATTGAAAATAGTCAGAATTTGCATCAGAAGAACAATTGAAAGCATACACGACTGATTCTTTTAAAATTGGGCCAAACATTGACAAAGGAAAATGAAGGTTTCTTTCGAAAAATTCTAACTTCATAAAATCTATCCAAACTTGCCATCCATATACGTTACCAAGGGACACTAAAGCATTTTCATCATTTTGAATAATTGTTATACCAAGATTTTTAGTTATCACTTGAATTGGACTGTTCACTACTAAAAAAATAGTCATTTGTGATGGACATAATCCATCACAAAAAGTAGAAAAATCATCACGAAAGGTTTACGTAATGGCTTTAAGCATCACAATGGACGTCAAAGGTTTTACGTGATGGTTTTGGCAATCACTCAAACGCTTAGTGTTTTTGTGATGATTAATACAATCACATTAACACGTAATCTATTGTGATTGTCAAAGTCATCACAAAAAACAAGACTTTAGGGATCAAAGGTAAGAACGTGAATCTCTATTTACGTATAATTTATTTTACTATATTAATTGCATCAAATGATACTTGTAGGATTCAAACCTTCCCCCCATTTGCAAGCTAAATAACAAGTATTACCATTACACCAGGCCCCAGATCATGATTATTATTTTAAAACAAAATATAAAAGAAAACATATATGAGTTGACTTACTAAACAAAATTACTTATGAGTTGGAATTATATGTACTAAAGAAAATTACTTATGAGTTGGAATTATATATGAGTTGGAATTACTAAAGAAAATTATATATGAGTTGGAATGCGATATGTACTGAAGGAAGCTAGTAATTATAAATAAATAAATGTAAATATATGTATATGGGTATGCTGAACTTATTTGTAATA
Organism: Panax ginseng; assembly: GCA_020205605.1. Lineage (NCBI taxonomy): Eukaryota > Viridiplantae > Streptophyta > Magnoliopsida > Apiales > Araliaceae > Panax > Panax ginseng. Next base: position 7,331,397 of record CM035147.1, read on the forward strand.
TATATATAATTGTTATAAGACTAAGGGGGCGTTTGTTTAGAAATCGAATGGGCCCGAATGTGAATCTAAATCTAAACGATCGAATCGGTCGTTTGTTTTTGGTCTCGGATATTTGAATCGGTAAGATAGACGAAATTTGAATGGCTAAGTCGATTTTTGAAATTTGAATGAAAAATTGAATGAAGTAAACAAAATTACAAAAATTAAAAATTTTAAAAAAATATTAACTATTATATTAAGTAATATTAAATAAATTTACAATAATTTTGAAATTTTTTAGAGAGGGTAAAATAATAAAGTTTTGTCATTCAGATGTTTCAGACATGTCAATTATCAAACAACTTTTTTTATTCAGATTCAGCTCATTCAGATTCAGATTTATTAAGTTTTTATCAAACACCCCCTAAGTTTTTGGGATTCAAAGGGAGAGAGAGATTAATGAATAGGCTTGGTGGGTCAGTATATTTATCAAGCATGAGGTGGATTATTTAGAGATTTTGGTGGTGTCATTAATCTCAATCAATGCAGGAGCTGTCAACTCCTTAAAGCTATCAATGAAATGCTAAAGCAAATATTTTCCATTCGTACTCTTTCCTTTTTCAATCCCAGCTCTATTCATTCTCATTACTCCTTAAACCAAGTTCCTTATGTAATAAAAGCTTCACAAAACTCCTTAAAGATCCGGTCAGTCCAGCAGTTCGGCTAAGGAAGTGCAAGATGGATTGATTTGATAAAGGAAACTATAAAGAAGAGAAGTGGAGAAAGGATTTTCAAACCAATGCCAAAGTTAGCATACAAATAGTGTGGAATTGTAGTAGAGTATTAGCAAATCAAGCATATAAGAAAGGTAAAATAATTATAAGTTTTGTTAGTTCATATGATAAATTGAAACAGTTAGTTATACGAAATTTTGCAAAACAGTTGGTTTATTATAGAAATTAGTAAATGTGGTTCAATTGACTGTGTGAAGTGGTTTTAGATATATGATTTGGTTATGGAAAATACGTGATTAAATGATATATATATATATATATATATATATATATATATATATATATATATATATCATATATATATATATTGAAATTGAATTACAAGACTAAAAGTTAGTAAACTAACTAATGAAAACATGTATTCATGTATGGATTTCAATGAAAATGGATTACTATTGACTGAATTAGAGCAAACGAGTTTAGGTTGGTTGTGTGGTGTTATAAGGATGCTAACATGGGATTATAGCATAAAGAAATAGTTATGACATGAGGGTTTTAAAACAGTGCACAAAAAGTGCTTGATAAAATTCTTCAACGGACTGTTTTGGTTAAAAATCAAATATTAGACAAAAACAAGGCTTGAGATAGATTTATATATTACATACAGTAATAATTAAGGAGTTTTGGCGTATTAGATTAGAACGAAAAAAAAACTTTGAAAGCAAGAAGAAATGAAAGCAAATCAAATGAAAATTCTTTAAAACAGTGGTGAACACTGACTTTTGGGATTTATATTAGATGTCTTAATGAGGTTGTTAGAGACCAATCAATGATGGAAATCTTACCTTGTAGCAAGGACTTGAGGTAGGATCAAGTATCAAGTCAATTGGACTTGTGTAGCAAAAGTTACGCTAACCGTTAGGAGGCTTGAAGAAACAAAATTCAAAAAGTTAGTGGACCGCTGACCCTAAAACAACAATTCGGGGATAGCTAGATTATTCAGAAAATTATGGGTTTTTGCGAAAGTATAGTACACTGAATAAGCTTTCCATAGAATCTGAAACGGACTAATTCCGACTTCGGAGCAAGGAGTTATTACATTTCAAAGTAATTGCATCAAATCTGTCTAACAAATTCGGAGCAGTCCCCTTCCACTAATTTTCTGGAATTTTGTGTTACGAATTTAAAAATGGTCAAAGAATAAAAGTTCTAGTTCCGAAAGATAGCTTCGCATGGGCTCAATAATCGCTCAAAAATGTTTTGAAACGAAGAAGTTATGATTATTTTAGCGCAACAGGGTCATGCTGGAAAAAAAATTGAAAACTGTTACGAGTGGACATTTTTGGAGCCAATTTTAGGCTGCTTATGAGGTCCGAAATGGGTGGTTTATATTTTTTAAAAATAGTTTACTATGGTATTTATATCATATCAAAAATTGGTTGCAATCCGAACTACAAGCGAAAAGTTAAAAATGCACAAACTAGGCATTTCATTATGAAGCGAAGAACTCAATTTGGGCATCTTATTTAAGGCGGCCAAGACACGCCTACGTCGTCCGTATTTGTCTTTGTCTTGATTCACCAACCGGTTTCGTGGTTTTGACAATTTGGGTTTCTTGTAATGTTTGTTTTATAATTTTTATAATTAGATGGATATACTACCTAAAACATATCCAAAATTCAAATCATATGAACGAGTGGTTTAAAAGATATAACATCACGAAACGAGTGTCAAAGTGAGGGAAGTTGCCTTGATAACGTCGTGCCATTGAGCCACCAAAGCGAGAGGCCATGCGAGTCCCAAATTTCTAGCTTTGTCGTTGGGTTGTTTGGCCAGTTGGTTCCGCGATGCGATTTTTAGTTGGCTTTAATGATTTGACATATAGCAAGATACCGAAATGAATGTATAAATATAGTATAATGACTATATTTATTGTTAGGTCGTTCAGTATACCAATGAAGCAATAAAACTCTTATGTAAACGTAAGTTTACATATATATGTAAAACTTATTCATATGATAGAATATAAAAAGGATATAAGTTGATATGAGATGTGATAACCCATTTAAAGCTATATTGAAAGGGAAATTTGAAAATGAAAGATTTTTTGAAATATGAAGCAAAGATTATACAAACGAAGTCAAGAATCCATTAAAGGACATATATATAAAACTAATATACATATGAAAAGAGGAGTTCTATTTATTCGCGGGAGTAAATAGTAAGCTATGGATATGTTATGTAACTAAAAGTATTAGACATCGATCTGTATACGTGGTTACAAAATGATTTAGCACATAGACTATTGTGAAGAAACAAAAGCTATGCGAGCTATAAATCTATTCGGTTCAATAGATGAGCTATGTACATGTAAAATAAACCATCAATAAGCTATGTAAATTCAAGTACACATATAGAAGGTAAGAAATATCCGTAAAAGGGTTGTAAAGAATTTATAACTTGAAACGTAAAGTATTTATATACTAAACCCATGATAGAACCTTTTTGGGCATAAAAGGGTTATAATGGACAAAAGTTTCTAAAGAAACATGGAATGGTTTTAACATAACTGAATTTAGTATGTGAACTTAGTATGTGAAACTAATGTGTGTATATACGTATGTGAAACAAATGTGTGTATTTAGTATCGCACTCTATTATCCGCACTCTAATATTTTCACTCTACGATTTTCAGAGTTCATTCTACGATTTCAAAAGTTCACTCTACGATTTCGAGAGTTATTATACGATTTTCAGAGTTCACTCTACGATTTTTAGAGTTCTTACTCTAATATCTGCTAAGTTTTTCACTCTACTATCTGCAGAGCCACTATACCATTTGCTGAGCCACTCTACTATATATCTAACTGTTGCAGAATTTAGTTTACTGCCTACTTTGATGATTTGTTGAAATTTCTTGGTTAAGCTTTTGGCTCTACCATCTAGCCCTACTTCTAGACCACATACCAAAGTATTTTAATAAGGGTTTAGGTTTCTCATTCATATCAGTTAGGCCTATTTTAACTGAGGCTCAAACTGGACAGTATAGCACTTTTCCCCCAAAACTGATTTTGACACTTCTTAAATTTCTTTTAGTTTTGGTTACTTGGAAAGTCTAGGCATGTGTATTTTAGTTGGCTAAGGTTACCTTTATCATCATCTCACTTTGTTTAGTCATCTAGCGAATTTTGACCTATCAAAGCTCACTTTAGGCTTGAAAAATAGATCTCAACTTTGTTTTCTTACTAGCTTTGGTTATAGAAATGATTAGGAATCATCACAAGCATGAATTAGCAATTTTATATGAGTTTATTATAGTCTTACAAATTCAAGTACTAAAATTTACCCCAAAACAGATCACTTTTGGCCTAAAACATGATTTTTAACATGTCCAATATTAAAAATGATTTAGACTTGGTTTATTTAACTTGTGCAGCTTACTTATGTCATATTATAGCTATTGAAACTTGCCTACAAGGTTCAGGTGTGACCTCTCTTCATTTAAGTGTTAGATGACACTTTAAAGCTTACTTTTCATGGCCCTTAAACATGAAAACTGAGTAGTACTCAATATGGACCTCAACTAAGTTAAGGAACAACTTTTAAATGTTAATTATGGACATATTATGGTCTCCTTACTAACTCAAAAGTTCAGGTACTGACCTTGACCAAAATAGTCCTCTAATTTAGAGTTTAAGCACGATTTTGGCTATTACTCACAAGCAAAGGTCCCCAAATTTATGATTCAAGGGTTATCTAAGCATTCATATAACTTTAAATTATCCTTAAAACTCATCATCACATATTTTAACAAGCTTGAAACTTTACTCATGTATCAATATCAAAACAACTCATTTCTAGGCATTATTAGCACGAGTTAGTACTAAACCACCATAATAGCCTTCAAACTTTCAAGCACAAGTTTTATCACAGCAAGTACTTTCAGTATACTATATGTTCATGGTTTAATACATCTAAATGCAGGGATTCTATCTTTTGTTCAAAACAATCCCTAATAGGCTTTTAATTCTTTTTTTATATTGGTCAGGAACATCAATTTCTGATGATTCCAATTTGAGACTCAAAGTGGGGATCCGCATATCACTCTTAAGTTGAGATCTACTATCATGGAGTTGCATTCTACGATCGTGGAGTTGCACTCTACGATCGTGGAGTAAGGTACTCTACTATAAAAATATCATGGCATGTAAGTTATACTACAACATGGTATTTTTAAGCATAGAAACATGTTTGAGGCATTCATCTCAATATATGAGCCCGTAGACATGATTTGGACTCTAATTCATAGCTAGCAAGCTTTTATACTATAACAGCCTCTACTTGGACATTTAGGTAAATAGTTGGTGAACATATATGATTTTATTTACATGTACCCACTAATTTCCTGTCCATTTTCCCCAGTCCTTTGGCTTTTGATTTATTAAGAGTCTATATATAATGCCTCAACAACCACACAAAGCTCTAATATTATCATAACAACCACCATAGTCTTATTTAATACTATAGCCACTAATAGCCCATTCTACTATCACATATGAAATGGAAAAAGGAATGGAAAGAGTCTAAGCTTGCTTACCTTGCTAACTTTTAGATATTGAAGTAGCTTTATTTCTCAATCCTTCCTTCCTTTCCAGTCGTAGCTTTGCTACTCTCTTAATCTAATGGACTGCTATTGATATTACTTTTGGAACGCGAATAAGTATAGAAGTTATTTGATTTCAGGTGCATTATATGGCCATATATGGCTAACTTCTAGATATTGAAGTAGCTTTGTTTCTGAATCCTTCCTTCCTTGTCAGTCGTAGCTTTGCTACTCTCTCAATCTAATGGACTACTATTGATATTACTTTTGGAACGCAGATAAGTATAGAAGTTATTTGATTTCAGGTGCATTGTATGGCCATATATGGCTAAGCTTTCTCTCTCTCTCTCAATCAGCCTACTTGGCCTATTGTTGTTCTCCATCATTATCTCTACATGGCTGCTCTCTTTAGCTCATACCCAACCCTTACATTGGCTTTCATCATTACCACTACACAACCCCTACAAGGCTTAGCAGCCTCCTACTACTCTGCAGTCTACTTGGCCCCTATTTGGCCCATATGATCAGTCCTCTAGTAGCTACTTGGCTCATGCAATGAACTTGGCTCCTACAACCACTCTACACCTTATTGCTACTAACTAAATTGCTAACTAACTGTTAGCTTACTGATTGACCCACAACCATCTCACTGCTCTTTTAATTTGAACTAACAGTTCCTTTTTTCTCCAATATGGCTGCCGAATTGGGTCTAATGCAAGGCCGGACACAACTTTGCTTTGGGCTCAATGCACTCATATCATATTAATAAAATAAAGAAGGCTTGACTGCCTACATGAAAAAAAATTAATTTGGCCCAATTTATATAACTTGGACTCTTATTACCCCTCTTAACGTAAGGCAATGGTACATAACACTAAATTATTTGCAAGCACACCTAGCAAATTTGATATGGTCCAATATTTAATAAAGATTTATATTACATGGATTTTTATCCACCACATTTCTTTATGCTAGTAAAATAGTTAGCACATACATCATTAAAAATGATGGTTCTATGTAATTTAAATACTTCATGGTAGTACCCACCATTTTCCTTATTTGTCACTAAATAATACTTTTGAACGAAATTAATTATATTATAATATAATTATTTCATTGATCTTATAGGTGGATTTTTGTCAAGAATATTTCTCAATTAAGTCATATTGGCTTCCCTTTTCATTTTGAATAATCAAGGTATACATTTAATAATACCCTTGTTTACTACATCTCATAAAATTTTATTTAACTCCACATATTACTTTCTTTTCATTATGAGTAAGTAATATTTATATTGTCTCATACATTCTTAGTTAAAGCCTTTTATCTTGAAAGTCTCTATTCCCGGTCATTTTATACCCTATGGGCACATAGAAAAAAAAAATTAATCCACTCTTTTCACATTTCCTTTATTAATAATTAGGTTAAATCTCTAATCTTTATTTAATCAATTAATATTTCCTTAAAAGAAATATTACTAATATTAGGGATATCATATAACATCTCGAGTTTATCTGTAAGAATAGTGAATTTCATGAATAAATAATAACAATAATAATAAGAAAATGAATATTTATTTGAATATAAATATTAATGTGTTGTGAGATGAGTAATTCAATTAATTCAAATTGAATTTATAAGAATTGAGAAAAATATGGAATTTTTGATGAGATTTGTGAAATGTCTTGTGTGGCATGAGAATCGAAATTTGAATGGAATAATTTAATTAAGGAATGAATAAATTAAGTAGTGAATGATTAATTAATATTGTATTAATAATTAATGGTTATTGTGAATAATGAATAAGCAAAGTAATTTACATAATTAGAATTATATTATTCATTTAATTGATATGTGCAAGATATGTGATTATATAGTTCCTACATTAAAAAGAAAGTGTAGCGTGACACTTTAATGTGACTATATAATATATAAAACTATATATTAAAATTGAATGAATTATAAGTTACATAAATAAAGCTTATGTGACACATTGTATGGTAAGGAGAACATTAAAGATGTACATTATCAAAGAATTACAAATTATTTCAATAAGGGAGTCTAATTGGAATAATAAAGTTTAAGAAGATATTAAATTACTAGTGACCAATTAAATTGAGTTCACACATGTTATAAATATTAATTATACTACAATAATGTACATGGATTATATGATGTGGGTACATAAATAATCTCTAACTTTCTATTATGAAATAGCATTAACACATTAAAATCACATTTTGGGAGTCCAAGAGAACAAACTAAGCATTTTAATCACGTTGCTGAGATTTAAAACTCCTTAGTGCTCAAACAGTGGCTAAAGAGTAGCCTATAATCTCATTGCGTAAACTCAAGCAGCTATAATCCATGGTGATGATGGCTCTGAGGTTGGCGGTTAGCCCACTCTTTTATACCCAATGTTTCCTTCCATTCTCCATTGAATCAAACCAATGTGCAAGATCAATAATCGGGAAATCAATTCTATATATATAACACCATCTTCTTCTTAATTCTCGATTCTTTAAAATTTGTCTCGATAAGTATACATTGAGAGTGAGAGCTGCTGAACATTGAGAGAGTATAATTAGTGCATTGAGGAATCAATTTAAGCTTCCAAGAGGTATAAATTCTGTTTGTGTTCTTGAGTTTGAGTTTTGTCAAATTCTTACAATTGTTTGAATTCTCTGTTAATTGATATAGAATAGCATGCCATTGTGTTGTCTGAGTTTGTTTGCATGTCTAGGAGCTTTGTAGTTGGTATGGTTACAGGTTTAACATTGGTTATGTTGAGGCTCAGCAGAAGCAAAGCCATCATTTTTTTGTTCTGCTCGAAGTTGCGCGGCCGCGCCACTTCTATAGTACATGACCGCGCCGGCTGCCAATCATAAATACTGATTTGTTGATCTTGTCTCATTCTGAGTATGTTATGTTAGTTAGATTATACATGTAAATGACCCTAGCATGTGGATATATGTTGTTTAATATATAATAAGTCTTTGTAAGTTGGTTTGGTGTGCATATTCAAAGAAAGTATAAGGATTTGGAAACTAGTTTTGATAAACATTGTGCAATGCATGTTCTGACCTTAAGCATCAACATATTAAGTTCTGATATGCGTTGACATGTGACCAATATGTTAGTTTATATTGTTAGAGATAGCATAGATTATTCAAGCATGATTTAAAGAAAAATTGCAAGTAAAAGACTACACTAGCTATGTGTAAACGAACTATATATACACTAAGTTTTGAACTTGAAAACATGCTATCATGATCTGATTTCATATATCTTTAAGCATGAAAGCATGATTTAGACTAAGTGGACTTATCTTGCATGCATGAATAAGTTTTACTAATTAATGGAGACTTAAAGTTTCAAAAACAAACTTAATAAACTATATGCACTTTGAGTTAAGAACTTGTTAGCATGCTTATGTGGTCTAACATGTATATATGAGAGTATGATGTATAGTAAGTGAAGTGGCTTTGCATGCTTGATGGCTTAACATGAGATTTTCAAAAGAAACCTTGAAAACTAGTTTTGTCAATAACTACGTTACAAGTATTCTAGAATGTGACTTCATGATTAGGTGTGTTATGCCTATAGACATGATTAACATGAATGCCTAGCTAGACATATGCATTGTAAAATAGTTGGGTATGGAATACGATAAGTCTAAATGATGACTTCGTACTTGAAATACATGATTTAAATAACGTAAGCATGTATAGTTAAGACCTATGGACCACATAGCATATGTATAATGGCTAAACGTAAGAGAATTTGTGAATTGATGATTTAAAGTCTTGATTTAATGAGAATGGATAATAACCTATCTTAAAGATAGGATGTAGGGTCAAACAAAGTTATCCACACACTGGTATGTGTGTTTTGCATGATTATTCATATATGTGCAAGTCAGGGTGTACCTTGGGCTTCTGCAGAGAAGCAAGTCTTGGTTTGCACCAGGAACAGCGTGGTCGCGCCACTCCTTAGTACAAACCAAGCGCGGCCGCGCCACCCTGCAGTGAGTTCTATTTTCTGCTGATAATTTGAGGATTTGTGCATACCTATATTGTTACCTTAATCTGTAATACATGTCCGGTCACGAGATTTATGTGTCAATAAGCATGTTAATGAAAGAATCCTACGTTGGATAAGTTTTTATAACCTTAAAGTTAAAATGTGATGGCAAACTATGTTCTTTAATGTCATAGTGTATTAGAAACTGATTTTCGTGTTATGTGACAACATACGTATGAGATCATAAGACTAAGAGAAGACTAGTAATATATGTTTGTATCGATAAATTTCACTTGTGTATCATAGCAAATTAAGATAGAAGGTGTACATATTGAACTTGTATAAGTAATGTGTTTATACACGAATATGATATTATAGTTCATTGGAGTGGTATTAAGCTTTACTTTGGTAAACTACGCTTGAGGCAAGTACTCGAACCCTACTCTTTATTGAGCATTACTTGAGCTTGTACTATTATTGGTTATATAAGTAAATAATTGAAAGTATGATTCTTATCTTATGACATAATGCTTCATAGATAGAATAGAGTTGTTTATATTCTTGAACTTTGATTCGAGTATTGAACTTATAATTGTTCGTATATACATTTAAAGAGCGGTCTATGCCAATTGATTCGGCTAGACCTAAATCATAATTTGAAAGTCATCCAAACCAATTGATTGGTGCGGAATCTTGTATTGACTGAGATGAACAACATTCTTTGAAGGGAAAACTATTTTGTCGGGAGACCGACGTGCACACTTGAGTACGATTAAACGATATATATAACGTTGGGTACTTTAGACTGATCACCTGTTGTACTTGTTTTTTTGATTTATCAGTATTATAGTGTTAATTCTAGTAGAAGTTCATAGTCCTTAGTGACTGCTCAGTATTCATAAATTTGATATCTCGAACTGATTTAAGTATTGAATCTTATTGATATTTTCTGTCCTTAGCTACTATTGTTGAGAACTATATATTGATACGTTTTGCTATCTTTGAACTATCATTATGGTTGTACCCTTGAAAAATTTAAAACTATATTGAACACCCTTATTGCTATATTACTTGTTGAGCAAACTTGTTGCTCATTCTTACTTTCCCTAAAAACATTTCAGTTAAGGCAGAGCAAGGCGGTCCCTCAGGCATTGATAAGGGCAAGGGCAAAGCTACAGAGTAGTTTATATTTAGTGGAGATTATTATTTTCATGTAATGACATAAGTTGTGTTATGTATTAGTTATATCTAAACTACTGTGTTTAAATATGTTCAAGGTATGTAAGAGATGTTTAAGTTACGAACCCTTGGGACGATAATAATTATATTATAAAATGTAATTTATTCTATTATTTCGTTGTTAATGTTTTAGTATGTTATTAGAGTTAGCACGGCGAACCAAATTCGAGATATGAGTGTCTAAATTTGGGGGTGTCACATTATCCCAAACCTTGTTCTCGTCTAATATTTGATTTTCAGTCAAAACAGTTCACTTGGGACTTTTATCAAACAGCTAGTGCGCAAAGTTTTAAATTACTTGTGTCATAGCTATTTGCTTGTGTTACAAACCCATTTTATGTCCCTTATGCCTCCACACAATCAATTTATCTCCTCTAATTTAGTTCCAGCCATAGCAATCCAAAATACAATCGAATTTCTATATAAATAATCATCATATACAAATTAGTTAGTTCATGTTCCTTATAATGATATTTGATTTTTAATATAAGCAACATAAATTGGTATGATCTCCGTACAAGTCACAGTTAACATCACAATATTCTATAACATCTACCTTCATAGCTAATCAAAAAAAAAGAAAAAGAAACAATATAATCTGTGTACCTTACACTTGCTTATACCTGAATGGACTGCACTGGACTAGCAAAGGAGCTCGGCTAAACTGAACATGGAGGAGGCTGGAATGAAAGAGTTTATCAAGAAGGAAATGATTGAATTTTCTTGCTACACATATCTGCCCATTACGCTAATACATATCTAAGCCAGCTCTTGCTAAAAAAACTTATCACTTACTTAGCTTCCCTCTATGCTACAGCTCATGCTTATTACCTTATCTTGGTTTAGCTATATATTCCTTAAGTTCAAATATACCTCCAAATATTACCATACAATATAATACACCACTAATGGTATATATATTATTTAAATAATGCATTTATACATTATTTACATTTACATAAGGCTTATCACACATTAGTGGCAATTGCCTTTTTTTTATTAAAATAAATTTTCTTAAATTTTTTTTATTTATACACAGTAAATGTATCGCTTTCAAATATAGATACCACATTGCACATATACTTGTGCTAGATAAGTAATATCAGAAATAAAAATTTATTTTATAAAAAATTTATTCTAATATTGATCTGGAAATTCAATACATTACACACATAGCCTTGAAAACACCAAAGAATAATACAGAGAAGTTTGTAGACAAGAGTCTAAGCTCTCTTGGTAATCCTCTATTTATAGGCATAAGACATTAATTCTTTTTTTATGTAGGTTTTAACCTCCTAGTGGCAATCAACTTCCTCCAAAGAGATCTTTTAGATGAACTTTCCTTTCCTTCATTGGATTTGACTAGTATACCAATATTGTTCCGCCTCCTTCCCTCTTTTTGTAGGATTCCTCTTTTTTTTTCTTTCATGAATAAAAGCATTAAATATTACTTGACCACCAAGATATTGACTTTATTGTAATAAAATATTAAATCCTACAAAATAAAATAAAATAAAACATATTAATTAAATAAACTAATATAATTAAAAAGGGAAAACATTTAATTAAACCTTAAATAAAAATATAAGAATAATGAGTATATTAAGACATAAAATAAATGCAAAAAATTAATTATTAAGGAATAAAAACATAACATATTTTATTCTCATGATTGATCTAAAATAAATTAATACTTAATCTGTTGGAACCAAAAGTCTTAATTTATGTTTTTAAAAATAAAACACTCATTCCGTGAGGAAATGAAATTAGGTTCACTTGCAATTTTTTACTTATAATGGGTATTAAAATATATTTTTTGTTATTTCTTTTATAAAAAAGTGTAAAATTAATTAAACTTAAAATAAAATTAACAAAAATTTTAAATTTGAATATATCGCATATTGACTTCGAAAAGTCAAACTTAATCTTATATTTCATAACAAATAAAGTAATCTTTTTTTTTCCAATATAAAAAAAATGCTTAAATATAAATTACTTCACTCATCACGCGAACTTAGTTTTGTTGTCTTATTCTCTATCTTATCTATTGTCTAAAGTCCATGTATTAACGGACCAAGCTAGAAAATAAATTCGAGAGAGGGAACTATTTAATTACTACAACTATTTAATTACTACACCTCTCAAACTATTTTTATTTTAATATAAGATCTATAAATGACCATCATATATATAAATGGGAACTCCTAATTGGAGTTTCTTATTCTATCATGATGACAGGGTATAAATAAAACATATATATTTAACATTTTATAACAGTCCTAATACAAACTTATAATTATCTTGTTACTAACAAAAACAAAAATGGTTACTATATATATAGGTTTGGATACCAACTTAACATTTCAACTGAAATAACTGATGGATACTGTTCTGAACCAATTTTATATAAATTTGGTTACTCACAAAAAATAAAATGGTTACCTCTATATGCAGATTTAAATACCAACTGTACAATTTCCAGATAATTTTTATGAGTATATAATTTATAAGTATACATCAACTAGATAAATAAGACACTCTCACATGTACATTTAACACTTGATGTTTGTCCTAATACAAGCTTGTAACTATCTGGTTACTAATAACAGTAACCATAAATGTAACATAATAAAACAGTAACCACATAATTATATGATAGTAACTGTAAGCAGCTTTTTAGTGGTAACCAAAACAGAAACATCATGTAATGAAACCCAGTTTAGGCAATCCATGTATACTAAATAATTATATATTAACCAGAATAAAAAATAAAAGTAACCAAAATTCCACATTGAGGGCCCAATAATAGTAGCCAAACCATAAGATAATAGTAATCAAAACATAATAAAGAAGTAACCAAATAGTTATATGAAAGTAACTATAACATGTTTTAATAATGATAACCAAAATAGAAACAACCTGTATATCCAACCCAGTTTAGACAACCCATGCATACTCTCACATGCACATTTAACACTTGAATTATGTCCTGATACAAGCTTGTAACTATCTGGTTACTACCAATGAATACAATGGTTACCCTTCTATGCATGTCTGGTTACCAACTACACCTTTCAAACAATGTATCAGACACAACTTAGAAGTAGCAAATACGAACCAACAAACAATGTCAAATCACTGGTAATATAATCAAATATGTAATCTCATTTACAAAAGTTCTAATAAACATTACAGACTCACCCGAACTAACAAACAATGTCAAATGGTTATGGATATTCAACAAAAACCAAAGTATGAAACACAATTCAGAAGGACAGTACAACGACAACCAGAACTAATCAAAATTTGATACAAATATTCGTGAAAATTCTCTAAAGATGAAAAAACCAATCATGGAGGTGCATTTCAATGCGGAAGGAAATCTCTAGTTTTTTGAGAGGATTAACGTCAATTTTTACATCGCCGAGTTGAGAGACTGTGGTGTTGCGGCGGCAGTGGAGGAGGACGACGACGATTGGCTTCGAGAAGAGAGAGAGAGAAGTAGTAAGGGCGGAGAGAGAGAAAGAGAGAGAGACCGAACGAGAAGGGAGTCTTTCACGAAGATGGAAACTAATTTGCCATGTCAGCCCATTAATATTAATCCCTTAATTTAAAGATTTTTAATTGTATTAGTATTGTAAATAAAAATGATGAAGTGTAGTATTATTCATAAACTTTATATTTTCGTAGATCTCGTGGCATATATTCTTCGTCGAGGAATGAGCCAATGTAATCAGAGGGGCCATGCCCTTCCAAGATTTTAAAAAAATTTAGTACTAAGCCCACCTATAATTGTAAGATTAAATTTATAAGGTCCACCTACAATTTTTTTAAAGTATTAAAGTGAAGGCCCACACCATTTCATTTCTCGGCCCTTTTAATTTTATATCGAGTTCATTACTTTATTTTCTCCGTCATTTTTCCATTTGGCCATTTCAGCTTCGCATCTCATGATCGCACATCTGGCTCATCATGGTAGAGTGCGGTTCGCCCCTAGCCCTAACATAGATCCAAATTCGTTGATGCACTTTCAATTTCTGCAATTCAAAGACATCAAAAATAGATTGCTTTTCTTTCTCCAAAGGCTTCCGCGGTGCTCTCATGTAAGATATTCATATCAATTATGGGTTAACCCCTTTCCCTATTTGTTGCAACATCTAGAGAAGTTACTTTTGTACATCAATTTTTTTCAAAATTGAGTTTTATTATAAATATTGTGGGCGCTTCTTCTTAAACGTAACGATGAATTAAAAGTCGCCTAATTATCCGATATTGCTTCATTTGATTTCCATTCAAGAGCTTGGGACTGGACAGGAATGAATCGATTGGTACTTTACAAAGATTTGGAGATACACGATGGGGTTCTCACTTAAGGTCTCTATTCTAGCTTGATAAAGATGTTCAAAGGCAACTCGTCAGTTTTATTGAACATCATCGATGATGGAACTTGGGATCAACGCGAGATCTTTGATTTGGCTTACACTTCTTTGACTTTTTCGAGTTTGTGTTCATCTTGCATCTTATGAAAGCAATTATGGAAATCATCGATATGTTTTCTCAAGCTTTGCAAGTGAAAGTCTCAAGATATTTTAAATGTTATGCACCTTGTGAAAACCACAAAGAAACTTATTCGAGAAGTTGAGAGATGATAGATGTGATACTTTTTCATAGTGAAGGTGAAGTATTTTTGTGAAGCGATATACAATAGATGTCCTGATTTAGATGCTTTATATGTTGAGAGAAGAGGTCGAGCTCGACATCAACAAGATAAATTTACAGTGATTGAGCATTATTGGATTGATATATTTGCAACTATAATAGACTCTCAGTTACAAGAGTTAAACAATAGGTTTAGTGAGCATGCGGTGAAGTTACTTGTTCTAAGCTCTATATTGGATCCACAAAATGGACTTACGTCTTTCAATATTGATGATATTTGTAAGCTTGTGGATGAATTTTATCCCAAAGACTTCACAGAGCATGAGAAAGAGGACTTAAGGATACAATTGTAACATTACGAGTTTGATGTACTCCAACATCAAGAATTTCAAAAGTTGTCCACTATTTTTGATCTCTGTCAATGGTTGGTGAAAACTAGAAAGTCAACAATCTATCCACTAATCGATAGACTGATCAGACTTGTTCTAACTCTTCTAGTTTCTACTGCAACTACAGAACGTGCATTTTCTGCTATGAGTCATGTCAAATCTGAACTTCGAAACAAGATGGAGGATGAATATCTTACAAATTCTCTTATTGTCTACATTGAAAAAGAGATTGCGAAAGCAGATAAAGATGTAATCAATCATAGATGGATTTTGTGATTTGAAAGAACGTCGAGTGCAATTCTGACAAAGCTTTGATATGTTCTAAAAGACTTTTTTTGTTATGTTTTGTTGTCTTTGTCAAAGCAAATTCTATTTTTATATTATTTTTGTTTTAGTAAATATATATTTTGTAATGGTGGACGAATATATATTTTTTTGGCCCCTCCAAGACTAAATCCTGGCTCCGTCCCTGTTACTGTCACTTAATCTATCTTTAACAATTTATCAATTATTAATTTTTTAATTAAATAACTACAAAACCATGCATGCTGTCCATGCAGATATTATAAAGAGTTCACCTAATTAAGCCGGAAACTAATCGAACCATGCAAGTCAAAGTTAAGCACTAAATTAAGTTTGACATACCCATTAAGCTAGTAGTGTTGCAAAAAAAACCTGCAAAACGTCAGAATATATTGTTTTTGGTTTTATCCATCTATTTCTTAATTTGGTTACTAAGCTTTTACCCATCTATTTAATTTCTTAAATGGGCTACTAAGAAACTTAATTCTATGAGTACTCCTTCATATAGCTCTGTGGATCATTAGTTTCTCATTGTGTTTTCATAATAAAGCTAAATGAGAAATCTTGCATGTGGTCAAACAAGTGATACTTGTGATTGCTTATGTAACGCTAGAATCTTAGTTAATCATCATACATGTTTGAATTCAAAAATAACAATGGTTCATATTCCTTTAACTCATTTCTAAAATTAAAGATATAATTAAAAAACGATGATTTTTAACGATAATTTTATGTTCTTTTAAATGTACCCATGATATTAGTTAAAAATTAAGAGAGTTAGTGTTGTTTAAATTAAAAATGAGAGTATAAAGTAATATCAAATTAAGAATTTCACCTGACTTCAAAGTCCTAAAATAAAATATATTACTCAATTTAAAACAGACTAAAAAGATAAATATATTTTTAAATTTGAAATGTACCATAGGCTACTTTAATGAGAATATTGAGATTGGAACCTAATAGAAGTGATCACTATATAAAGGGTAAACCTTCCTCAGTAAAGCTATCAATTGCAACGACTAAATTAGAAGTATTCAAAGTCTCTAGTTGCCTAATTTTTAGTTGCCACAAAATGAAAACTTTATGGCCTCCGCTACTATACTTTGCCATAATATTATGCATAACAACTTGTGCAACTGTAGAAGGCAAAAGACCTTACATTTATGCATCTCCACCACCACCTCCACCCAACCACAATCCGCCACCACTACCGCGACCGTCACCGCCTTTCCCTCTCCTCCTGCTCCACTACCACCATCTCCACCCCCTTTCCTTCGCCATCTCCTCCACTTCCACCACCACCATCTCCATCCCCTCTCCATCGCCACCATTTCCATTCCCTCTCCACCCCTAACAATCCGCCACCGCCACCGCCTTCGCCATCTCCTCCACCACTACCACCATCTCCACCACCCTCTCCTCCTCTTCCACCACCACCACCATCTCCATCTCAGCCCTCTCCTTCACCACCACCATCTCCATCCCCTCTCCACCCCCCAACAATCCGCCACCGACACCCCCTTCGCCATCTCCTCCACCACTACCACCATCTCCACCCCCCTCTCCTTCTCCATCTCCTCTCTTCCACCACCACGATCTCCATCCCCCAACAATCCCCAACAATCCGCCACCGCCTTTGCAATCTCCTCCACCACTACCACCAACTCCACCCCCTCTCTTTCTCCATCTCCTCATCTTCCCCACCACAATCTCCATCCCCCTCTCCTTCACCACTACCCTCTCCATCCTCCTCTCCACCCCCCCAACAATCCGACTCCGCCAGCCCCTTCCCCATCACCTCCACCACTACCACCATCTCCACCCCCCTCTCCTTCTCCATCTCCTCCTCTTCCACCACCACCATCTCCATCCCCATCTCAACCCCCCAACAATCCGCCACCGCCTTCGCCATCTCCTCCACCACTACCACCATCTCCACCGCCCTCTCCTTCGCCATCTCCTCCTCTTCCACCACCACCATCCCCATCCCTCTCTCCTTCACCACCACCATCTCCATCCCCTCTCCACCCCCCAACAATCCGCCACCGCCACCCCTTCGCCATCTCCTCCCCACTACCACCATCTCTACCCCCTCTCCTTCTCCATCTCTTCCTCTTCCACCACCACCATCTCCATCCCCAACAATCCGCCACCGCCACCGGCCTTGCAATCTCCTCCACCACTACCACCAACTCCACCCCATCTCTTTCGCCATCTCCTCCTCTTCTTCCACCACAATCTCCATCCCCTCTCCTTCACCACCACCCTCTCTATCCCCCCTCCACTCCCCAACAATCCGCCTCCGCCATCCCTTCGCCATCACCTCCACCACTACCACCATCTCCACCCCCTCTCCTTCTTCATCTCCTCCTCCTCTTCCACCACCACCATCTCCATCCCCTCTCAACCCCCCCAACAATCCGCCACTGCCACCGCCTTTGCCATCTCCTCCACCACTACCACCATCTCCAACCCCATCTATTTCGCCATCTCCACCTCTTCCCCCACCACAATCTCCATCCCCCTCTCCTTCACCACCACCATCTCCACCCCCCAACAATCCGCAACCGCCACCTACGCCATACTACTACACTTCTCCTCCACCTCCAAAGGGCATATAAGCCAATTAATATTGTATTATTTGTTGTATAATTATGCTACGTACGTGTAAAAGAATAAATGGACATGCGTGCATGGGCATCATGCTTTATAAGATATAATATTTTCATCTTTGTAAACGCTATATTACATTTTTGAGTTCAAATTATATGTACCTGCTGCTTATTTGGTTTTGTTCCTTGTATGTGGGAATGGACTCTAATATTTTGTTCCAAAGTGTGAAGGAATTAGAGTAGTGCTTTTTTATGTTGGCTTCTTGTCTGCATTATAATTACTTGCCACAAATTTCTTTTTGGGTGTTTTAAGAGTAACCAAACAAGATTTGTGTCTATAAATGAATAAAATATGTTTATGTGCCGACTAATATTGGGCTCCAGTACTCTTGAATTTGAGAGAGCATAATTTGAACTCTTATAATTTTGAGGGGTTCGTCCAAAGTAATATGATTTTGAATTCTTACATATTACTTCCTAGAAAACACAATGATTTCTTAACATGTGTGTAAAAATAATGGCAAATGAGGAATATCATATCACTTTATATTTATATGATGAGATGGAAGAGTCCAATTAATTTAAAAGTGAATTAAGTGTTCGGATGTGTTCGAGTTTGTAGAATTTCAAAGTGGCATAACTTTTGAACCCACAATGTAGCCACGATGTATAATGTTTTAAGCTCAAAACCTTGTTTTAAGCAGTCTAGTTGTCGTTCAATGTTTGGTCAAACCCGATTTTTTTTAATTTTGTTATTTTAATTTTTCTATTCCTAATAAATGTTAGGAAGTTCTTTAGGATTATAAATATGCTTTATGAACAAATATGTTTTATCAATTATTATTATCTTTTGTTCTCTTTGTGAGTTCGTTATTCTCCTTATTAATTCAAGGGTTTATTATTCCATTACCTTTTAAAAATAATGATTCATATATATATAATAATACGGACAAACATAAGTTATGAAAAATTCACAGATTAACTATAACTTATCAAAATCTTGCAATCAATATCAGAACCATATGCAACTTTTGTGAAAGAAAATATGAAGTGAAAATAATTAGGCACTAACTTCGGAATGAAAATAAAATATTATTATGAAATATCCAGTTTCATCTTCGTCCTAAGTATTAGAAATTTAGCTAGTCATGAAATCAAAAATTAATACTACTACTTATATGTAATAAGAACAATAATTAAAAAGAGAATTTCTATTAAATCAATAAAAGAAAATACTCCCTGACACTAGTACAACACACACTACAAGAAATTAAATAAAAAATGACGCTAAAATGTGTCATATAAAATTCATTTTTCGTCACTAAAACATTTGGTGACAAGTGTTAATCGTCACAAAGATTGTCATCGTATGAGCGTGGTAAAAGGTTTATTTGACAATATATGATGTCGTCACTAAATGTTTTAACTTATGGTGACGATCTACACCATTGTCACTATAAGTAATGACTTGTAGTGTCGTTAATAGCATCACTATTTGAATGAAACTTTCGTCACTCTATATAATGTTTCGTCATCAAAATGTAGTACATTAAATGATGCCCAAACTTGTTTTGTCATTAAATGATATTGTTTTATTGCGAAAATATATTACTCTATTTAAATTATCTAATTTTAATGACGACAATATTGTCATATTTATGATTATTCTTTCATCATGTTATTGTGTTTATCGTCACCAAAAAATAAGAAAATAAATGGCAATGTAACAATTCGTCACCTAATAATATATTTAACATGACAATTATGTCGTTGTCATTTAATATTTTAAATAATATTACAAAATAATTTGTCACCAAAGAGTTAGTTTTTGGGACATATTTTTCAATGTCACTAATTGAATACTTATGGTGATGATAAATCTCAAATCACAAAAAGAGTTAATAATAGTGACAAAATTAGTTGTTGTGACTAAATGAATATATAATAGTGACGATATAGTTTGTCACAAAAGAGTTAATTTCTATGACACATTTTTCTCTATCACTAATTGAATACTTATGGTGACGATAGAACCCATCACATAAAGAGCTATTAATAGTTACAAAATTAAAGGTCATCACTAAATGAATATATAATATTGACGACATAACTTGTCACCAAATAGTTAATATTAGTGACAAAATCAATTGTCATAACTAAATGAATATACATAATGACAATACTATTAATAAAGAGTTAATATTATTCGTCATTAAATTTTAATTTTCATTGACCAAATATTATTTGTCAATAAATGATTATAAATCGTGATGATGTGTTCAATCATATGCGTTGTTTGACATTCAAAATGTATTGTTACATTAACAATTTTCAATAAAAAAAATATAAAACATTTAGTGAGCTTTTTAAATCAACTTTACACCAGATATAATATAAGAGACAAAAAGGCAATAAACATTTAAAATAAAAAGTAATTATCTTATAAAAAATAGTAGATTCACATTGATTCAACAAAATGCCCAACTAGTTAGGCAATAAACAGTTGCTTAAATAATCTAAGTACCACAAAACCAAATTATATAATCCAAAAAGCTAAAATTCTGAAATCCTTATCCTAAGAAAATGTTTAATTAAAACCTTCTACCTTGCAATTATTGACCTTCCAGAAAAAACTCTATCTGCAAATCAAAAAAATATAAAGACATAAATATTCAGTCAAATAGTTATGAAATTAAAAAATAAATGTATATAAATAAAGAAATGTTTAAATAATATATTGTAAATTTTTCAAAACTATAGCTATAACATTACTAAAAAAACTTATGCTATCTTTTTAGGCCCATAAATATGGAACAATAATATTATTAGTCAAATGCAATCAAGCAACTAATGATCTTAAGCTCAAATTCACCAAACAGTTAACCCGAATAATAAAATAAAATAAATAAACCAATAAAACCAAATTCATCAAAGTCATGTCCATATAAAAATTTCAAAAAAAACACCGCTTGAGTTCATGTTAAAGAGAAAACTTGAAAATATGTTATCTAGCATGGGCAACTTCTCGTAATTCATTGATTTGAGTTCATATGAACATAAACCATAAACACAACGGTTTTAAGTTCCATTGAACATTAACAAACATTTATAAGCATATTTATTACTCAAAGTAATAAAGATCATGTTTTGTCCCATATAGAGAAAAAGATATAAAATCATGTTTGTCTCATAAACAATGTAGCCTCAAATCATGCAGTAACGTTTACAAATCAAATCTAACTATAACATTATATATAAATCAAATTCATGTTTGTCCAAAATGGAGAATATTTCCAAAGCTCATATGGCAGCTTGTTATTGTCGATTCTTCACCGCTTAAAAGCGCGTAGTTCTTACTTCTTACCTTTGTTCTTATCTAACCACAATAGTTATTCAAAATCGCTTAGTTAGCGATCAATCGCTTTCACTCTGCATGGCCCATTGCTCCAGACATCAACAAAGAATCGAACGATCACAATGGATCGCAATATGAACCCCATTTATGATTTATCCATGCGTGGAAGGCGTAATCAACAAACCTCAAAGTGTAAAAATATCCTCCAACTGTGGGACATTAATAATCGTATTGCATAACACGGTTGGCCCAAGTAACATTTATAGAAAAAACATATTTTAATCTATATTAGTGAACCTATATCAAATAGATAAATAATATAGGTACAATGAATTGTCAAAATGTAAAAACAAAAGAATAATCTCAAACCGCCGATCTTCTCAAGTTTTAGTCACATAAAGACGCATGCTTTATATATTGGGTTATGAATGGGGCTCACATGAAGTGACATCATTTATGACAAATGACAACTAATAAGCTAATAATATGAATAACTTCAATCAAAGAAATTAAGTACCAGTCTATCTTATTTTAAGTTCCTTTACAAATTTTTGTTATTTAATTGAAATCAAAATGGATAGAAATTGATATTTTTGTTATAGAATTGAGCGATCTTGTAAAGGCCAAAAGAAAAAAAAATTAAAAATATGCTAAAGTATTGTTTAAAACTACAATAAGGATTACAGAATAATTACTTATTAGCGCGCAATAATGACAATAATGACAACCAGGCAATTCCCCGGAAAGAGGGGGCTTTCCAATAAGGATTTCTCCTTACTAGCGCGCAATTAGGTGACCAACCCTCTCCTTAGACAGAACTTCTAGACATTGCCAATAATGTTATCTAGTAATGTTATTAAAATAATATGAATTATTGATCTGATAATGGGAATATCGATGCGGTGACAATTATTGAAACAACAATAATATAAAATATCTCGCAAAGAATTATTGAATCAATAAAATAAAATATTGAACAGTAATTCATCGTAATAATTATTGAACAGGCTTTCTTACGTAAGAATCAATAATTCAAAAATATTGTGCAATGTCGCAAAGTGCCTTCTTTGTAACAACGCCAGACATTTTACTTTACTTTACCACCCGGTATTCCAAAATGTTAATAGCAGTAACGATTACGCCGTTATTTAAAAACTTTAATTTGTCGTTTTCTTCATCCGAGCGCTTATTACATTATGGGACCCACAAATGGTCTGTACCATTGCATTTAATATTCTCCAAACAACAAGATTAATATTCCACGACCAAACGAATATTCCCCGACAACAATTAGAATTTTATAACCACTTGCTTATTGTGAAAATTTTGCACATTTCACTCATAATTTTCAACTTTTATCAATTTAACCATTTACTAGAAAAATTGAATACTTTTATTTCATAAAAATTGAATGCCTTACAATCTCCCTTCTTATGAAATTTCATCCCTCGAAATTTACGCACGGTATTTCAAAGAGTTGAAAATACCTTGCTTTCATTTTGATTCTATCTTCCCTGTCATCATGATTTCTCCATTGCTTCATCTCCGTATTTTGAGATATCATTCTAGAATACAGCTTCAAAACAAAGGTTAATTGAACAAATTAACATATCACATAATATCCCGATATTATGGTCGACCAACAAATAAGCTTAGGTAGGACACACTAACGAAGGATTTACTCATCTCTCCCTCCTAGTTCTATTCCTCGATCTCCGCCAGAGACCATATCCCTAAGCTCGATGCAAATGTGACAACCCCAAAATAGGTCCATTCCATCCGACCCATTCGAGTCGCGCAAATACATGGTACAGAAAACAATTACAACTTTATTAATACAATTGTCGTCAGGCAAGATATGACAACACTTAAACTATGAGTTTAAATACAAATATATACTAACTCATGACTCATGTCCCAACCGTGGACAAAGACCTCATAATGACACCTTATATAAAGGTATAGTAAAACCCATTTTAGAAATTAAAATCTTTGGGAAGTGCTCAAGGAAACCTTCGTATACATGGGAGGCCGTGGCTGCGTCTAGGTTATGATAGATATCATATGCCCACAGAATTATCCTTGGTTGACCTAATAGACCCCAAAAGAAAAGTTTAGAAGATTACTATCACATTATTCCCAATGGTGAGTCTTCTCTTGACATATCATTATCTCCTTTGTCTCTAATTGGGTATTATACTCCAAACAAACACCAAGATTATATAGGTAGTGCATGTAAATATACTCAAAGATGGATGAGCACAACCTCGTCTTATGATGACACGAGGTTGTATGTCATTAGACATTTTTGTATAATAGTGGAAAAACACCCTTCCAAGTTAAATTCACCTCACCTCAACATCTATGTACATGAATTCTATTCCCCGTTATTCCCCGCTTGTCCCAAATTTACACTTTTATTACACTAAAAGAATTGTGAAGCAAAAAGGGTGAGCACAACTAGCTCAAGAAAGAATATCATGACTAAAGATAATTAAATTATCAATAGCCTTCATCAGTAATAAATCAGAGATTTAGAACATATGGTAGATGATAAAACTTTTCAACTATAGTTGCAGCGGAACGAGCAATCCATTAGAAGAGTTCGGTTTCTCCCAACCCTTCCACGAATCTCCGATAATAACCAGCTAAGCCCAAAAAGCTACGTACTTCAGTCACCGACTTCGGTTGCTCCCAACTTTGTATTGCTTCAATCTTCGCCGGGTCAACAGATACTCCATGTTTTGACACCACATGCCCAAGAAATGCTACTTCTCGCCGTAACTCGCGATTTCTTTAACTTGGCATAAAGCTTGTTTTCACGAAGCCTTTGGAGTACCAAATTTCAAATGGTGCTTCATGATCTTCACGGCTTTTGGAATATATGAGGATGTCATCAATAAAGACAACAACGAATCGATCCAAATACTCTTTGAATACTCGGTTCATCATATCCATGAAAGCCGCAGGAGCATTAGTCAATCCGAAAGACATAACTAAGAATTCATAATGCCTCACCGGAGTTCTAAAGCGTCTTTGGAATATCTCGGTTCTAATCTTCGGTGATGATATCCGTAATCTAAGATTGATTTTGAAAAGAATTGTGCTCCTTGCAGAATGGTCAAACAAGTCATCAATACGAGGTAGAGGATACCTATTCTTGATAAAGTGACATGGTTCAATTCCGATAGTCAATACAAAGTCGATACTCCCGTCTTTCTTCTTTACAAATAAAACAGAGAGCCCCAAGGAGATGTACTAGGATTTAATGAAACCAATGTCCAACAACTCCCCGTAGTTGGACCTTTAACTCCTCAAGTTCAATAGAGCCATTCGATATGGGGTTTTAGAAATGGGCTTTGTACTGAGTTCAAGGTCAATAAAGAATTCAACTTCACGTCTAGGGGTAGACCAGGAAGTTCTTCAGAAATACGTCGAGAAAGTTAATAACAATGGGAATATTATTCAATTTTGACGTGTCTTTATTCAAATCCATAACATGGGCTAAGAAAGCTTGACATCCGCTTTTTAATAAACGAATAGCTTTATGATTAGATATGATGTTGATTGATTTTAATGGTTTAGTTGCTTGAATTGAACAACAAAGTTGTTTAGGAATATGAAAGCTAACAACCTTACTTAAAACAATCAATTTTGGCATGATGAGTAGTTAACCAATCAATCCCTAAAATCACATCAAAAGCAAGTATCTTTAAAGAGATAAGGTCAACATGTAAGATAAGGGTGCCAACATGGATTAGACAAGATTTATAAAAAAGTGGATGTGATGAAAGTTTCTCCTAACTGAGTTTCCACAGATATAGGTCAAAGTCTAATTTCTCCTGAGTTAAGTTTAAACGTTGAGCACAAGTTAGGAGAGATAAATGAATGGTAAAGACCCAGATTCAGTAAAGTATAAACTTCACAAGAATTTATAAATAGCTTACCCGTGATCACCTCGTTTGGGTTCCTCGTATTTTGACCAACCACAACAAACGCTTCTTCCAGAACCGTTGACTTTGACTTTTCTCGGGACAGTTTTTTGAGTCACCAAATCCCCCATTGAACTAGGTTTCGCTTCTGTGCAATCTCGGCGATATGTCCTTCCTTTCCACAATTATAAGATACCGAACTGTTGTGGGCGCTTTGGTGATATGTCCCTCTTTTCCAAGATTTATAGCATATGACCGGTGGTCGTTCTCCTCCTTGGAACCGATTCTTTCTTGCATCTTTGCCTTCTTCACATGGTCGTTGTTGAATCTCCTCTTTTAAAATCTCCTCCGACTCGCTTCTTCTATTTTCATGGCTATGATTACCACCAGAGTGGTTACCATTTTGTCCGCCTTTTTCTTTCTCCATCGATTATTGTTGTTTTGTTGATCGCTATCTCCCAGTATGATCCTCGATTGTGGTACCCTCGGTTGACCGTACTCGTTATCTCGCTCTAACAATTGAGCCCTGTTAACAACATCCGAATAGAGAGAAAATTTATGAGAGATGAGATCTTGACGATGCTTGGGGTTTCAAACCTCTCGAAACATCCGCGTCATCGTTCCTCATTCTCCACCAAATGAGGTGCAAAACCGGATAACTTCTGCAAATTTTCGCCAGATCGAGACACCGTCATGTTGTTTCGCTCAGCCTAATAAACTCCACTTCCTTCATACGACGAACACTTTCGGGAAAGTATTTGTCATTAAATAGTTTCAAACGCTCTCTAAGACATCTTTGAGCCTGCGGTTTGGATGGGTACGCTTCACAGACTCCCACCAGAGAGTGCCTCGCCACGGAACATAAAGGTGGCGAATGGAACCTTCATTCCTCTGTGCATCCCAAGACATCGAATATCTTGGTAATTTGCTTGACCCATGTTTCGCTTATGATCGGATCCGGCTTTCCCTTAAATTCGGTGGTCCCAACTTTGAATCGCTTGGTTTGTGACAACCCGTGAATTGCTATCATTTCTCCTATGTTTTGAACACGAGTCTCCTCAATCGATTTTGCATGAACCGCAAAAAGCTTCTAAATATCCCTCGTTCATCATCTCGCTCGTTGGTGTTATTTACAGGAGGAACATTGCCCACTGTTGCAGACGTTCTCCTCGTTGGTGAGACAAACGTCTCCACGGCCTCATTTCCATTGTTAATATTCTCGGTCGACATTCTCAAACATCGTCATAAAACAAGGGTTAATTAAGGAAATCAATATATCACATAATATCCCTATATATATTGAACAACTATCAAATAAGCTTAGGTAGGACACCTTTAGCGAAGGATTTACTTCGTCTCTCCCTCCTAGTTCCATTCCCCGATCTCCGCCAGAGATCATATCCTAAGCTCGATACCATTGTGACACCCCCAAAATAGGTCTACATCCCCATTTCGAGTTGTCAATACTGCATGTAAACAACTACAACTTTATTATTACAATAGTAAAGCGTGAGTTTAAATACTGAGATATTGCCATCTGAACATAATATCCACATACAAATAAATCCTCATCATAATTATTGATACATTATTTTACAACAATGGTGAGGACTACTAAACAACTCTCCCTAGAACTTTCATTCCATACCCGACTTCGCATTTGCTATATTCTCGCCTCCCCGAGAAGAAAAATGGAACAAAAAGGAAAAGGGTGAGCTCGACTAGTCTAAAGAAGAATATTATGACTAAGATAATATACAACAAAATTATCGTTAGTCTTCAACGAGGAAAAATATAATAGAATACAATAGACAACAAGTTTTAAATCAATATTCGCAATGAAATAATAATTCATTAGAAGAGTTAAGTAGAGAATGCAAACTACTATCTTCTATGTATGAATTTTAAAGTTCATAAATCTATTTTTATCCCCTGTAACATCAATCAATATATATCGGGATCAAATATTCATCCTTGCACTACTGTGCCAAGGACATTCACGATTGGTCATGTTCATCTAAACACTGTTCATCTTTGACCACGGCCAAAGATATTCATCAAAAATCATTCATCTTTGCACCATCGGCCAAAGATATTCATCATAAATCACTCATCTTTGCACTATGTGCCAAAGATATTCAATAATATCATCATTTAAGACCGAGGATGATGAAAAATATTTTTAAAAAACGAATCCAATTGAATCAAAAATGACAAGGATTAAGGATTAAGGATTCGTACTTTATTTTATCCACGTCTGGCGTAAAATTCAAGAATGATCAAAACATGGATACAATCAAAGCTAGTATCCACAATAGATATTTTGGACGAAAAGAAAAATTTTCATTTTTCGATGAATAGTAGGCCAGATTCGTGAATAGGTCAGTACACGTGAATAGTCTTCAGTATCACGTGAATAGTAACCGACACCAAAAGTTCCAAATTTGATAAAACTTCCAACCAATATTTCTAAGCATAATGATATTGAAGAAATAATATCATTTTTTGAATAAAATAACATCCCCTTACCTCGAAAGATCAAGATTTAACCGGAATAATCGGATATAGACTATATCTTGAACTTTCACCGTATAGCAATACTCAAAGTATACTCAAAATACTCACAAGAATACGCCGATAATATAGAGAGAAAACTTCATTTACGGTGTGATTTTCAATTCTAACCTAAGACCTATTTATAGAAATCGCTGTAACACCAAAGCAGTAAAATTTAATAAAATATTAATATTCATAAAAATATTATACGTATTCTTTGAAATCTGAATCTCAGCAATTCACACATGCCAACCTTCTAGAAGAAGAAAATAAAAAAACGTTTTTCTAATTTAAAATAATTTAAACTTCCAAAATTAATTATTTTGAACTTGAACTTCAATAATTCACAATAAATAGTCCTTTTATCAGAAAATTCGAATCTCATGAGTTTTTATAGGAAATCCAATTTCTACAACTTTACATGTAAGAAAGTTTTTCTAAATTCCCAACAGAAATTGACCGAAATCCATAAACGGGTGATTTTAGAGGCTATAATCAAATTTCAGTCAATAAATGGGGTCCACCGACATGTTTAACATGTTTTAAACATTTATTGCAACAAAAATACTCTTCCTCCTCAGATACTCATATATCCCACATTCGTTGTAAAAATATCACCATTATTATATTATTAAAATATAATAATATATATTTATGAATTATTTTATCGAAAAAAGATAAAATTTCAATTTTTAACAATTGTCACATTAAAATTTTCTCCATCTATATCCACATAAAATCAATATTTTCCTCATCATATGAATCAATAATTAATTATTCACAAATAATATTATGTAATCACAATATTGACAACCGTGCAGGTTCCCTGTGAAAGATGGGGCTTTCAATAAGAATTTCTCCTTCTTGGCCGCAATTAGGTGACCAAACCTCTCCTTAGAGATGTAACTTTCTAGACATTGCCAATAATGTTATCTAATAATATTATTAGGAGATAATATGAATTATTGTTTCGATAATGAAAAATACCGTAATGACAATTATTAAAACAACAAAGAATATAAAATATCAACGCAAACAATTATTGAATCAATAAAATAAAACACCTAACAAAGAATTATCAGTAACCATTATTGAGTAGTGCCTTCTTACGTAAGAGTCAATAATTGGTGCAATACGGTGTGCTACCGCTCAACAACGCGACATCGTGTGTTTTAACCACCGGTATTCCAACAACAGTAAACCAGAATAACTACGCCGTTATTTTTAAACAACTTATATTTGTCATTTTCCTCCTCCAATCGCTTTTATGGGGCCCACACATGGTTGCTACCACGAAATTTAATAGAATATTCTGACAAGCATTAATATTCCACGACCAAACGAATATTCCCCGACAACAATGAATATTTTATAACCACTTGCTTATTTTGAAATATTTGCGTATTTTACCCGTAATTATCCACATTAATCACATCAACCCTTACTATTTCAAAATAATAATTAGAGGAAATTATTGAATAGTACTCGTGAATAGTACTCGTGAATAGTAACTCATAAATAGTAATTCGTAAATACTAACTCATGAATAGTAACCCCGACATGAAAAAGTTTCAAATTTGATAAAAAGTTCAAACCAATATTTCGGCATAATGATATTGAAGAAATAATATAATTTATAAAGAAAATAATATCCCTTATTATCCCTTACCATCCCTTACCTCAGAAAGAATAATACTTCTGACTGGAATACTGGAGTGCTGAAAGAACTTGCACCGTATAACAATACTCAAAGTAATAGAATACTCACAAAATACGCTCGATATTATAGAGAGAGAAAAAGAGAGAAATCTTTAGTTTCTGGTGTGTATTTCAAGTCTAACCTAAGCACCCTATTTATAGGAAAATGCTTAACACCAAAAGTTGTAAACTTTAATATAATAATATTATTATTATTCCATAACTTCCTACGCACACTCATTGAATCCAACATCAGCCATCTATTCAAATAAAAACAACAAAAACGTTTTTGTTAATTAAAACAATTAAAACTTCCAAAATCAATTATTTCGGAACTTCAAAACTTTAATAATTCATAATAAATAGCCCTTTTATCAGATAATTCGAATCTTGTGTATTTTTATAGGAAATTCAATTCTCCACAACTTTCCAGAAGAAAGTTTTTCAAAATTCCAAACATAAATTGACCGAAATCCACATACGGACGATTTTACAAGCTATAATCAAATTTCAGTCAAGGAATGGGTCCACCAACATGTTTAACATGTTTTAAACAAATTTTGCAACAAAAATACTCTTCCTCCTCATATACTCATATATCCCACATTCATTGTAAAAATATCACCATTATTATATTATAATAATATAATAAAATATTATTTTATCAGAAAAGATAAAATATCGATTTTCAACAATTGTCACTTTAAAAAAATTTTCCATCTATATCCACATAAAATGAATATTTTTCTCTTCATATAAATCAATAATTAATTATTCACAAATAATATTACATAATCACAATAATGACAACCAGGCAGTTCCCAGGAAAAAGGGGGCTTTCTAATAAGGATTTCTCTCCTTACTGGCGAGCAATTAGGTGACCAAACCTCTCCTTAGACAGAACTTTCTAGACATTGCCAATAATGTTATCTAGTAATGTTATTAAAATAATATAAATTATTGATCAGATAATAAGAATACTGTGCAGTGATAATTATTGAAACAACAATAATATAAAATATCAACGCAACAATTATTGAATCAATAAAATAAAATATTGAACTGTAATTACTGTAACAATTATTGAGTAGTGCATTCTTACGTAAGAATCAATAATTCAAAAATATTGTGCAATACTGGTGTCTTCTATGCAACAACGCCAGAGTATTACTTTACTTTACCTACCGGGTATTCCAACGAAAGTTGCACTGTGACGATTACTGTAGATTATTTAAAAACTTTAATTTGTCGTTTTCTTCATCCGACAGTTATTCTGTTATGGGGCCCACAAATGGCTGCGCCGTCGTACGAATATTCTTCGACAACAAGAATATTCCACGACTAAACGAATATTCCCCGACAACAATTAGTATTTTATAACCACTTGCTTATTTAAAAAATTTTGCACATTTCACTCATAACTTTAAACATTTATCAATTTAATCATTTACTAGAAAAATTGAATACTTTTATTTCATAAAATTCAAGGTCTTACACATATTGCTTATGTGGCAAAAAAAAATCAAAAAATAGATTTTAAAAATAAAAAAATTAACATTTTAAAGTTTTAAAAATAACAAAAACATAATAAAATAAAACAAAAAATACAAAAACAGATTTTTTTTTTTTAAAAACAGAATTTTTTTTTAAAAAACAGATTTTTAAAAAAATATAGAATTTTTTTTAAAACAAATTTTTAAAAATATAATTTTTTCAAAAGGAATTTTTAAAAATGTATTTTTAAAAAAATTAAATTCATTTTTTTAAATCCATTTTTAAAAAATATATTTTTAAAAAGTACACTTTTAAAAAATTCTATTTTTGTATTTTTTTGTTTTATTTTATTATGTTTTTGTTATTTTTAAAACTTTAAAATGTTAAAAAATTCTATTTTTTAAAAAAACCTGCTTAAAAAAGTTTCATTTTTAAAAATTTTTTTTTTTATAAAATCTATTTTTAAAAATTATATTTTTATATAATTCAAATTTTTTTTTAAAATTCTATTTCTTAAAAATTGAATACTTTTATTTCATAAAATTGTGGTCTTACACATCTTTGCTTATGTGGCAAAAAACAATCAAAATAGATTTTAAAAATAAAAAAAATTAATTTTAAAGTTTTAAAAATAATAAAATATAATAAAATAAAACAAAAAATACAAAAACATATTTTTAAAAAAATGTAATTTTTAAAAATGTAATTTTTTAAAAATGCATTTTTAAAAAATATAGAATTTTTTAAAATAAATTTTTTAAAATATAATTTTTTAAAAAGGAATTTTTAAAAAAATAGAATTGCTTTTTTAAAACCCATTTTTTAAAAAATCTATTTTTTAAAAAGTACACTTTTAAAAAAATTTTATTTTTGTATTTTTTTTTTATTTTATTATGTTTTTGTTATTTTTAAAACTTTAAAATGTTAAAAAAATTCTATTTTTTAAAAAAACCTGCTTTTTAAAAAGTTTCGATTTTTTAAAAAGTCTATTTTTTATAAAAATCTATTTTTAAAAATTATATTTTTATATAATTCAACTTTTTTTAAAATTCTATTTCTTAAAAAAAATCATTTTATAAAAAAATTACATTTTTAAAAAGTTCCGTTTTTTAAAAATTTTTTTTTAAAAAACTGCTTTTTTTAAAATCATATTTTTATAGAATTGCTTTTTAAAAAATCAATTTTAAAAAAAAATCTATTTTTAAAAAAATCTATTTTTAAAAAAACCTATTTTTTAAAAAAGTTCGCTTTTTGAAAATTCTATTTTTTAAAAAATCTTTTTAAAAAAAATTATATGTTTTATAGAATTGCTTTTAAAAAAATCTATTGTTTAAAAAAATGCTTTTTAAAAAGTTCCGTTTTTTTAAAAATTTTGTTTTTCAAAAAAAATATGTTTTTAAAAAAAATTTCTTTTTTGTAGAATTCTGTTTTTTTTAAAAATCTATTTTTTTAAAATAACTATTTTTTTAAAAAAGCTATTTTTTAAAAAAGTTCTGTTTAAAAAAAAATTTGTTTTTGTATTTTTTGTTTTCTTTTATTATGTTTTTTTTATTTTTAAAACTTTAAAATGTTAACTTTTTTATTTTGAAAATCTATTTTTGTTTTTTTTGGCACATAAGCAATATTTTTTTATTTTTTTCCCACGTCAGCGCCACATAAGAAATATTTTAACGTCTGTTAACTTTTTTTAACGGAATGACCGAATTTTATTATTTTAATTAGTTTAATGGGGTACTTCAAAAAATTAAAAGTTCAATGGTGTATTAAGTAAAACTTGCCAAGTATAGTGGTAAAAAACATAGTTTTGCCGAAACCAAATCAATAACCAACCATAGTCTAATACTATTTCATGATAATACATCAATATTTATAGCTTTCAGCATGGCGGAATTGTATGATTCATCCCACATCAATTCATCACCTAGCAACAAGACACCTGCAGTAATCGAAGCCCAATAAGTATGTTGGACCACCTCCGTACTTCTAAAAGGTTAACCTATTAGGTTGAGGCTCTAACACGTCTTCTTTGAATCATTCAAGAGTTTTGCTCGACTCTAAAACTACTCCACGCCAGCAGCAAACGTGTATCTCAGCAGTTACCTGGAGCCATCCTGAGCCCTTCTCCATCCGATTCAAATACTTCAGCTTTGAGTCCTTCAAGAGTTTTGCTTGATTCTAATATTACTCCACCACGCTCGGGGCAAACGTGTCTCAGCAACTTCCCTAGAGTCATCCTAAGTCCGCTCCACTCGACTCTAATTATCTCGTGCTCCATCTGATTCAACTCTATTTTGCTCCACCCACGAGGCCTAAGAATTTACATTCGCACTCCCCTAGCACCTTGAAGTTGATACTTGGACTCCCACGAGGCCTGCGGATTTTTTACCCTCGCACTCCCCTCGCACCTTGGAGTTGTTACTTAGGCCCATCGAACCATGGACTTTGATACCATTTGTAGTGGAATTGTACGATCCATCACACATCAATTCATCACCTAGCAGTACACACCTGTGTAGACGGGCTCAATAAGTATGTTGGATCACCTCCTTACCTAAAAGATTAACCTATTAGGTTGAAGCTCTAACATACTTATTAACTCATCTACACTCTTGAATTTATCCAATGTGGGATTTATGTGAAATATCTCAACACTTCTCATTGCTGTCATGGCTTAAAGTTTACTGTAGATCAAGATCATTACTCTGGAATAGATATTTTACACGTTTACATTTGAAAAATTGACCCTTCAACTTCTTCAATAGAAATGTCAATAAGCCTCATTTAGACAAAAGTTAACAAGCCCTTGTTTGTTGAACTGGGTGAGTGACTTGCTTAAGAAACTTACTTGGAATATGCAGGAATGGTAGGGCACATAGGCATTATCAGTTTTCAGTTAGTTTTGGTACTTTAGGGGAATGAAGAAGCTCATTTTACATTGACTAGGTAATTTTGCTGCCCTCCTCAACCTTCACACATCAAGGTTGTCAATTGACAATTCTGCTTGTTTGTTAAGCTATTATCCTTATGTCTACCTACTACTCAAACTATAAACCCCTGCCATTGGCCAACTAGTCAATAAACAATCATACTTTTGTCCTACTAATGTCGTATGTGTGTACACGGATGATCAATGGTGCTTAGTACTTGTGAATATTGTTATGATTTGTTAAATGAAAAGCGGACATACCACTATTTTTATTTAGAGATAATTGTTGAACTCTTTCACATTTTTGATTGGATTGCGTTTTGTGGTTGGCGATGTTTATCTCACTCGCTCGCACCATCAAAAACTAAGAAAATAAAATAACACCTCTTTCTAAAACAAGAGACCTATTTATAGGAAAAATAAATTTGTGGCCTAATTTAGGTTCCTTGAACTTGGAAACTTTGTTCCCTTTTTTTCTCTTCTTTCTTTTTTGACTTCAATCTCTATATGGTAATCCTCCAAGAGTCATTTTTCATCTTTAAAAGATGGAACAATTATCTTTTACTTGCACAAATATAAATAAGATAAATTCAAGATTGTTCCACCTCCTTTTTTCTTGTTGTAGGATTTTTCTTACCTCTTTTCTTCCATAAATAGGAGTATTAAATATTGATTTTGATAACCAAGATTTTGACTTTATTGTAACAAAATATTAAATACTACAAAAAAAATAAAATATATTAATTTAATAAACTAATATAGTTAAAAGGACAAAATTAGGGATAATAAAATGTATGAATTATATGTCTATCCAATTATACTACCCCATTTTTGTATGTTGCACTTAGCATGTGCAACAAGCCTTTAAACCCCACCGCAAGTGGATGAGTTGTGTCTCGTGAGGGTTTCTAGTGAATATACCCACAAAATTCAAAAATACTTTCGGGTTCAACAAATTATGAAATTGAAAAAAACTTCTAAATATCCATGGGCATTATACATAAGCAAGATTAAATTCAAAATCACACTTTCACCTTATCAAAAATACTCAATCTTCATTTTAGACACCATCATTCATAAAATTAATTCCATGTGATGCATTCACGCGTTTGTGATGCAACTCTTAGTAGGGACTTTTACCAAGAAAATAAAGCAAATATTTTTTTTCTCGCTTTCTTTTACCTTTTTTCATCATTTTTTTCTTGACTTGTGCAATGTCTTTTTTTCTTAGGCTTTTCAGAGTTACCCATGTAGTGAGAGTTGGACCAATGACTCCCAAATAAGTTGGCTTTAGGGTACTAGGTGTAGAGACACCCCTAAGGGCTTACTAACTTGAACGACAAAGGCCGAAAAACTAAACTAGTCAAACTGCTTTTATCCATCACACTTTTCTGCATGAATATCGATGCTTCATGAGGCTTGGATACCCATTATTTCTGATTCAATGGACATTGAAGCAGCTTATTTATTTCTTTTTTTAACTTTTTTTTCAATTTTTTTCTTGAAATTGCTCAAATCATAGTTTATATCCACAACAAAGAGTTAGTGTATAAATGTGTAGTGCAAAAATACTTTTGAAATCAATTTTATTTCAGATGGTATTTCAAACTAAGATTTTGTACCTTATCAAAGATTCAAGAGTTCTAAATCTTTCAATCTTAATCATGAGTTCTAACTCCACGGAAAATTATTAGAATAAATTCATTCCATCAAAAGTCAAACAAAATATTTCATTTTTTCAATTTTTTGTTTATTTTTTTCAAAAAGAATTAATTTCCTAAAAAGAAGAAAAATAAATACATAAAAAATCTATTAATAAAAATGCAAAACTTTCCCCATACCTAAATCATGCATTGTCCTCAATGTATATATGAAAATGAAGAAAATGAAGAACAAAGAACAAAGATGTGAAATAATTTTACCTTGTATGGTGGAACATTTATTCTACAAGAAAATGTGGTGAGAAGGAAAACAAATGTATATATCTACAAATTTTATACAACATGAAAATAATGCGACAGTAAATGAGTGATGCAAATGAGACAACTTAGAGTGAATTTCGTAGGATTTTTAGGAGGTATGGGTAATTGAAAATAGTCGAATTTGCATCGGAAGAACAATTGAAAGCATACACGATCGATTCTTTTAAAATTGGGTCAAACATTAACAAAGGAAAATGAAGGTTTCTTTTGAAAAATTCTAACTTCATAAAATCTATCCAAACTTGCCATCCATATACGTTACCAAGGGACACTAAAGCATTTTCATCATTTTGAATAATTGTTACACCAAGATCTTTAGTTATCACTTGAATTGGACTGTTCACTACTAAAAAAATAGTCATTTGTGATGGACATAATCCATCACAAAAAGTAGAAAAATCATCACGAAAGGTTTACGTAATGGCTTTAAGCATCACAATGGACGTCAAAGGTTTTACGTGATGGTTTTGGCAATCACTCAAACGCTTAGTATTTTTGTGATGATTAATACAATCACATTAACACGTAATCTATTGTGATTGTCAAAGTCATCACAAAAAACAAGACTTTAGGGATCAAAGGTAAGAACGTGAATCTCTATTTACGTATAATTTATTTTACTATATTAATTGCATCAAATGATACTTGTAGGATTCAAACCTTCCCCCCATTTGCAAGCTAAATAACAAGTATTACCACTACACCAGGCCCCAGATCATGATTATTATTTTAAAACAAAATATAAAAGAAAACATATATGAGTTGACTTACTAAAGAAAATTACTTATGAGTTGGAATTATATGTACTAAAGAAAATTACTTATGAGTTGGAATTATATATGAGTTGGAATTACTAAAGAAAATTATATATGAGTTGGAATGCGATATGTACTGAAGGAAGCTAGTAATTATAAATAAATAAATGTAAATATATGTATATGGGTATGCTGAACTTATTTGTAATATATATATATATATATATATATATATATGTTATAAGACTAAGGGAGTGTTTGTTTAGAGCTGAATGGAACTGAATGTAACTGAATCTAAATGACTGAATTCTGGTCAAAGGCGTTTGTTTTGGTCTCGAATTTGAATCGGTAAGATAGAGTGAATAATGGCTAAGTCAGATTTTTGAGCTGAATGAGCAGCTGAATGAAGTAAATAAAATTACAAAAATTTTAAAAATTAAAAAATTTTAAAAAAATATTAACTATTATATTAAGTAATATTAAATAAATTTACAATAATTTTGAAATTTTTTAGAGAGGGTAAAATAATAAAGTTTTGTCATTCAGATGTTTCAGACATGTCAATTATCAAACAATTTTTTTATTGATTCAAATTCATTTCGATTCAGATTTATTAAGTTTTATCAAATTTTTTCAAGTTTTTGGGATTCAAAGGAGAGAGAGATTAATGAATAGGCTTGGTGGGTCAGTATATTTATCAAGCATGAGGTGGATTATTTAGAGATTTTGGTGGTGTCATTAATCTCAATCAATGCAGGAGCTGTCAACTCCTTAAAGCTATCAATGAAATGCTAAAGCAAATATTTTCCATTCGTACTCTTTCCTTTTTCAATCCCAGCTCTATTCATTCTCATTACTCCTTAAACCAAGTTCCTTATGTAATAAAAGCTTCACAAAACTCCTTAAAGATCCGGTCAGTCCAGCAGTTCGGCTAAGGAAGTGCAAGATGGATTGATTTGATAAAGGAAACTATAAAGAAGAGAAGTGGAGAAAGGATTTTCAAACCAATGCCAAAGTTAGCATACAAATAGTGTGGAATTGTAGTAGAGTATTAGCAAATCAAGCATATAAGAAAGGTAAAATAATTATAAGTTTTGTTAGTTCATATGATAAATTGAAACAGTTAGTTATACGAAATTTTGCAAAACAGTTGGTTTATCATAGAAATTAGTAAATGTGGTTCAATTGACTGTGTGAAGTGGTTTTAGATATATGATTTGGTTATGGAAAATACGTGATTAAATGATATATATATATATATATATATATATATTGAAATTGAATTACAAGACTAAAAGTTAGTAAACTAACTAATGAAAACATGTATTCATGTATGGATTTCAATGAAAATGGATTACTATTGACTGAATTAGAGCAAACGAGTTTAGGTTGGTTGTGTGGTGTTATAAGGATGCTAACATGGGATTATAGCATAAAGAAATAGTTATGACATGAGGGTTTTAAAACAGTGCACAAAAAGTGCTTGATAAAATTCTTTAACGGACTGTTTTGGTTAAAAATCAAATATTAGACAAAAACAAGGCTTGAGATAGATTTATATATTACATACAGTAATAATTAAGGAGTTTTGGCGTATTAGATTAGAACGAAAAAAAAACTTTGAAAGCAAGAAGAAATGAAAGCAAATCAAATGAAAATTCTTTAAAACAGTGGTGAACACTGACTTTTGGGATTTATATTAGATGTCTTAATGAGGTTGTTAGAGACCAATCAATGATGGAAATCTTACCTTGTAGCAAGGACTTGAGGTAGGATCAAGTATCAAGTCAATTGGACTTGTGTAGCAAAAGTTACGTTAACCGTTAGGAGGCTTGAAGAAACAAAATTCAAAAAGTTAGTGGACTGCTGACCCTAAAACAACAATTCGGGGATAGCTAGATTATTCAGAAAATTATGGACTTTTGGGAAAGTATAGTACACTGAATAAGCTTTCCATAGAATCTGAAACGGACTAATTCCGACTTCGGAGCAAGGAGTTATTACATTTCAAAGTAATTGCATCAAATCTGTCTAACAAATTCGGAGCAGTCCCCTTGCACTAATTTTCTGGAATTTTGTGTTACGAATTTAAAAATGGTCAAAGAATAAAAGTTCTTGTTCCGAAAGATAGCTTCGCATGGGCTCAATAATCGCTCAAAAATGTTTTGAAACGAAGAAGTTATGATTGTTTTAGCGCAACAGGGTCATGCTGGAAAAAAAATTTGAAAACTGTTACGAGTGGACATTTTTGGAGCCAATTTTAGGCTGCTTATGAGGTCCGAAATGGGTGGTTTATATTTTTTAAAAATAGTTTACTATGGTATTTATATCATATCAAAAATTCAAATCATATGAACGAGTGGTTTAAAATTGAATATAAAACTATATATTAAAATTGAATGAATTATAAGTTACATAAATAAAGCTTATGTGACACATTGTATGGGGAGAACATTAAAGATGTACATTATCAAAGAATTACAAATTATTTCAATAAGGGAGTCTAATTGGAATAATAAAGTTTTAAGAAGATATTAAATTACTAGTGACAAATTAAATTGAGTTCACACATGTTATAAATATTAATTATACTACAGTAATGTACATGGATTATATGATGTGGGTACATAAATAATCTCTAATTTTCCATTATGAAATAGCATTAACACATTAAAATCACATTTTGGGAATCCAAGAGAACAAACTAAGCATTTTAATCACGTTGCTGAGATTTAAAACTCCCTCGATGCAAAACGTTGGCTAAACAAGAATTTATAATTTCATCACAGTAAACTCAAGTTAGCCTATAATCTATTGTGATGATGGCTACAAGGTTAGCAGTTGGTCAACTCCTTTATACCCAATGTTTCCTTCCATTCTCCATTGAATCAAACCAATGTGCAAGATCAATAATTGGGCAATCAATTCTATATATATAACACCATCTTCTTCTTAATTCTCAGTTGCTAAAAATTTGTCTGATAAGTATGCATTGAGAGTGAGAGCTGCTTAACATTGAGAGAGTATAATTAGTGCATTGAAGAATCAATTTAAGCTTCCAAGAGGTATAAATTCTGTTTGTGTTCTTGAGTTTGAGTTTTGTCAAATTCTTACAATTGTTTGAATTCTCTATTAATTGATATAGAATAGCATGCCATTGTGTTGTGTGAGTTTGTTTGCATGTCTAGGAGCTTTGTAGTTGGTCTGGTTACAGGTTTAACATTGGTTGTGTTGAGGCTCAGCAGAAGCAAAGCCATCATTTTTTTATTACCTTTCGAAGTACCGCCGCCACTTCTATAGTACATGACTTCTATAGGTGTGTTATGCCTATAGACATGATTAACATGAATGTCTAGCTAGACATATGCATTGTAAAATAGTTGAGCATGGAATACATTTATACATTACTTAAATAATGCATTTATACATTATTTACATTTACATAAGGCTTATCACCCATTAGTGACAATTCCCTTTTTTATTAAAATAAATTTTCTTAATTTTTTTTATTTATACACAGTAAATATATCGCTCACAAATATAGATACCACATTGCACATATACTTATGCTAGATAAGTAATATCAGAAATAAAAATTTATTTTATAAAATTTTTATTCTAATATTGATCTGGAAATTCAATACATTACACAACCTTGAAAACACCAAAAATAATACAAAGAGAAGTTTGTAGACAAGTGTCTATGCTCTCTTGGTAATCCTCTATTTATAGGCAGAAGACATTAATTCTTTTGGTAATCCTCTATTTATAGGTTTCAACCTCCTAGTGGCAATCAACTTCCTTCAAAGAGATCTTTTAGATGAACTTTCCTTTCCTTCATTGGATTTGACTAGTATACCAATATTGTTCCGCCTCCTTCCTTCTTTTTGTAGGATTCCTCTTGTTTTTTCTTTCATGAATAAAAACATTAAATATTACTTGACCACCAAGATATTGACTTTATTGTAATAAAATATTAAATCCTACAAAATAAAATAAAACATATTAATTAAATAAACTAATATAATTAAAAAAGAAAAACATTTAATTAAACCTTAAATAAAAATATAAGAATAATGAGTATATTAAGACATAAAATAAATGCAAAAAATTAATTATTAAGGAATAAAAACATAACATATTTTATTCTCATCATTGATCTAAAATAAATTAATACTTAATCTGTTGGAACCGAAAGTCTTAATTTATGTTTTTAAAAATAAAACACTCATTCCGTGAGGAAATTGTTATAAAACTTTAGCAAAGTATAGAAATATACTCTTATAATTGCTGCACAAATTTAGAGAGAATAAGCAAGAGAAAGAAGAGAGAAACTTTGAGAGAAATTCTTCAGAGAGAATTCTTCTTCATCATTCATCAGTATATTTTCTTTCATTCCTTTAGGCTTTATATAGGAAGGGAAGAGGAGTGGTTCGCATGAAAGAGGAAGGAAAAGGGGAGGAGGTTGCCTCTATCATACGTAGGCAATCATCCTTTTATAACACTTCCCCTGATTTCCTACGATAGAAGATTATGTCTCATTAAAAACCTTGTTAAGAAAACCCAGTGGGAAAAACTTAACGAAGGGAAAAAGAGTACATATCTTTTACATAAATATCTTAGTTGACTGTCTCGTTAAAACCTTGTCAAGAAAAATCCATTGGGATAAAAACCGTGACTAAGGAAAAAAGTAAGATCTTCCCTCAAAAGGAATTCATTACTTCTTGATGAAATGTTTTCATAAGTCTTTCAATCGACACATTCCGATCCTTTTTCAAGTTTTGCAAACGTCAGATATGGTAGCGACTTTGTGAATAAGTTTGCTTAGATTATCACATGATCAAATTTGATGCACATCTATATCACCCTTCTTTTGTAGCTCATGTGAAGAAGAATTTAGGTGAAATATGCTTTATTCTATCTCCTTGATGTACTCTCCTCTAAGTTGAGCAATACATGCGGCGTTATCCTCATACAAAATTGTAGGAATGTCTTTGATTGATGGTAAATCACATGACTTTTGAATATGCTGAATAATTGATCTCAACCAAACACACTCTCTGCTTGCTTCATGTATAACGAGAATCTCTGAGTGATTTGAAGATGTAGCTGTCATGGTTTGCTTTGTGTATTTCCAGGATATAGTCGTATCACAATATGTAAATACATAACCTGTTTGTGATATTCCATTATGTAGATCTGATAAATATCCTACATCGGCATATCTAACCAATCACGACATTAAATCTCTTGGATAAAATAACCCAAGATCTATACTT
This sequence comes from Panax ginseng, assembly GCA_020205605.1. NCBI lineage: Eukaryota > Viridiplantae > Streptophyta > Magnoliopsida > Apiales > Araliaceae > Panax > Panax ginseng. The sequence goes on from CM035147.1 coordinate 7,373,915, forward strand.
CCACGGAGGTATCTCAAAATGTGTTTGATCCCATCCCAATGTCTCTTAGTCGGAGAAGAATTGTATCTTGCTAACAAGTTGACCAGCAAAATCAGGTCATGTATAGTTTGCAAGATACATAAAAGCACCTATCGACTTAGGTATGGAACTTGTGTCCAAGAACTTTTTCCATTTCACTTAGGCATGGAACTTGGTCATGAACTTCTTCCATTGTACTTAGGCATGGAACTTGTGTCCAAGAACTTCTTCCATTGTACTTAGGCATGGAACTTCGTGTCCAAGAACTTCTTCCCCGCTTTCAGAGGTCGAAATGGATCTTTATCAACTTCTAAAGATCGAACAACCATCGGGGTAGTCAAAAGATGAGCTTTATTCATATGAAAGCGAAAGTGAGAATCTTTTTCAAAGATATGTGTATTGATGAGCAAAAATTCCGGATGTTAAATGCTCCACTTGTATTCCCAAATGCAATTTTGTCTTTCCAAGATCTTTCATTTCAAATTCATCTTTTAAATAAGTAATAGTTCTTGTGAGTTCTTCAGGAGTACCTACAAAATTCAAATCATCCACATATACAGCAATGGTGGAAAATTCACTCTGTGATTTCTTAATAAAAACACATGGACATATTTATATATCCATCTTTTATTAAATAATCACTAAGTCGATTATACCACATATGACCAGACTATTTCAATCCATATAATGAGCGTTGTAACTCTATTGAATATATGTGACTGGGCCTTTGTGATTCAGCCATTTTCAATCCTTCAGGGATTCTCATATAAATCTCACTTCAAGTGAGCCATATAGGTATGCTGTTACAATATCCATCAGACATGTTTCCAAACCTTCCATGGTTGTCATACCTATCAAAAAGCAAAAAGTGACTCCATCCATTACGTACTGGAGAGTCTGTATCCTGATAATCAATATCAGATTTTTTGTGTAAACCCTTGATGTGACACCCCCAAAATAGGTCCATTCCACCCGACCCATTCTAGGTCGCCAATAACACATGGTACTGAAACAACTACAACTTTATTAATACATTTGTCGTGTAAAATACGACAAGATATATACTGTGAGTTTAAATATAAATATTGTCTTTTAGACAATATCCACACTCAAATAAGTTCTCATTACAATTATTCAAACACTATTTTATAGAAATAGTGAGGACTGCTTCCTAGAACCATCACTCCATACCCCGACTCGATCCTGCTATGTTCTCACCTCCTAAGAAGAAAAATGGAACAAAAAGGAAAGGGTGAGCTCAACTAGCCCAGTAAAGAATATTATGACTAAGATAATATACAACAAATTATCGTTAGTCTTCAACAGGGAAAAATCTGATAGAATACAATAGACAACAAGTTTTAGATCAACAACTGCAGCGGAAACAACAATTCATTAGAAGGGTTACGTAGAGAATGAATTCTACTATCTTCTAAGATTTAAGAGTCCATCATCAATATTTTATTCCTCGTAATAACAATCAATATACATCTTTAATCATCTTTGCACTCATGTGCCAAAGATATTCATTTGTATCACCAGTTGGTCATGTTCATCTCAACACCTGTTCATCTTTGCACTACGGGCCAAAGAGATTCATTAGTTTAATCATTCATCTTTGCACTACAGGCCAAAGATATTCATCAAGTATCACCATTAAGGACTGAGGATGATGAAAAATATTTTTAAGAACGAATCCAGTGAGATAGAAGGACAAATATTAGGGATTCATACAACAGTTTGTCCAAGATCAATAATACTTCATAACAACTGATTTTGAAGCAGAACTCAAAAATAACGATCAAAACATGGATACAATCAAAGATAGTAGCCAAAATAGATATTTTGGATAAAAAGAAGAAATTTCATTTTTCGATGAATAGTGTCGTATTCGTGAATAAAGGCAGACACGTGAAAAGTACCGCATACGTGAATAGTAACTCGATACCAAAAGATAGAAATTTCACAAAAAAACATCATCACGCTCGTGAATAAGACTCGTGAATAAGAACTCATAAATAGTAACTCGTGAATAAAGAACTCGACATGAAAAAGTTCCAAATTGATAAAAGTTCGTAACAATATTTCAAAGATAATGATATGAAGAAGATAATATCATTTAAGAAGAAACAACATCCCTTACCTCAAAATAACCGCATGATCGATTGAATTTTAGATAAGGTCGATGTAAACTCCTGACCAGATAAAGAACACTCAAAGTATACTCACAAGAATACGCCGATAATAATAGAGAGAAAGAGAGAAAACTTTGTTTTTGGTGTGATTTTCAATTCTAACTTAGCCCTCTATTTATAGAAAAATGCTAGAACGCCAAAGGAGACTAAAATAATAAAATATCATTTTCTTTTTCTTATTCCACACCAACCTTCACCAACCAATTTTGAAAACCATCAGCCATCTTTGAACAAAAATAGCAGCCCACATGTGTATTCCACACCAACCAAAAAGTGGGTCCCACCCATAAATTAATTAAAATTATTTTATTCTCCGAAACTTCAACAATTCATAGAAAATAGCTCGGTTATCAGAAAATTCGAAACTCGCGACTTTCCATAGGAAATTCCATTATCTACAACTTTACAGAAGGAAGTTTTTCCAAATTCCAAACATAAATTGACTGAAATCCACAAACGGCCGATTTTACAATCTATAATAAATTTTCGGTCAAGAATTGTGTCCACCGATACACAAAACATGTGTTAAACATTTAATCCAACAAAAATACTCTTCCTCCTCATTTATTCATATATCCCACATTTATTGTAAAAATATCACCATTAATATATTATTAAAATAATATATTTAAATAAATTATTTTATCAGAAAAAGATAAAATATTAATTTTCAACAATTGTCACATTAAAAATTTTCTCCATTTATATCCACATAAAAATCAATATTTTCCTCATCATATAAATCAATAATTAATTATTCACAAATAATATTACAGAATCACATTATTGACAACCAGCGGTTCCGGAGATGTAGGGCTTTCCAATAAGGATTTCTCCTTACCTTGCGTAGCGCAATTAGGTGACCAAACCTCTCCTCGATGTAACTTTCTAGACATTGCCAATAATGCTATCTAATAATATTATTCAAATAATATGAATTATTGATCCGATAATGGAGATATCTTGTGCGTGACAATTATTGAGCAACAATAATATAAAATATCAACGCAAAGAATTATTAAATCAATAAAATAAAATATTGAATAAAGAATTCATCGTGATAATTATTGAGTAGTGCCTTCTTATGTAAGGATCAATAATTTAACAATATCATGCAATACAGGTGTCTACTTATATGCAACAACGCCAGACATCAGATTTTAACCATAGGGTATTCCAACAAAGTGTTAATTCATAATAACTACTCCGTTATTCAAGTTTGTCGCTTTTCTTCATCCAATAGTTATCCGTTATGGGCCCACAAATAGGCTACTGGCGCATTTAATATTCCCCGGCGCAAAGAATATTCCACAACCAAACGAATATTCCCTGACAACAATGAATATTATATAACCACTTGCTTATTTTGAAAATTTGCATATTTCACCCATAACCAAAGTATTATATCAAATTAACTCCTTATTCACAATAATAATTAGAGGAAATTCAATTTTATTAAAAAAATAATTCGGGGTCTTACACTTGAGCTACAAATCGGGCTTTATATCTCACAATTTCATTTTTCTCATTTCGCTTTCGTACAAATATCCATTTATTTCCAACCGGGATTACACCCAGCGGTGTTTGAACTACTGGTCCAAATATATACTTCTCTTTTCAATAGAGATTTTATTTCCAACTGGGATTACACCGGTGGTGTTTGAACCTCTTGGTCCAAATACTTCTCTTTTCAATAGAGATTGTAGCTCAGTTTGAATAGCATCTTTATATTTTGGCCAATCTTTTCTTTTCCGACATTCTTCCACGTTTTGTGGTTCAGGATCCGTGTCAGGAATCAAAGTAATATCTTATGCTATAAAGAAAGCAAATATATCGTCAATCATGACTTTGCTTCGATTTCATATTTTCTCATCATGTACATAATTTATTGAGATCTCTTGGTGTTCATCTCTTATCCCTTTACTGAGATTTTGAACCTCTTCTGGGGCTATTCCCACTCTTGGAATATGTCCTTCTTCTGGAGCGATTTGGACCTCTTCTGGGGATATTCCTACTCTTGGAATAAGTGCTACTTCTGGAGCGGTTTGTACCTCTTCTGGGGTTATTCCCACTCTTGGAATAAGTGCTACTTCTGGAGCAGTTTGTACCTCTTCTAGGGTTATTCTCACTCTTGCAATAAGTGCTTCTTCTGGAGCGGGTATTCCTTCTGGAATTCCCTTATTTGCTTTTGATTATCGTGGTAAAGTGTCTCTGCACCAACTTGTCTTCCACGCTTCTGGTGTGGTTTAGATTCTTCTATTACCTTATTTGTCAATTCTTCATGAATTGATTTTTTTCAATAAGTATTTCTATCTCTGCTGGAGTATTCATTGCAGGTGTATATGACTTTATCACTTTTCTAGCATCATTAAATGCATCTGGCATTTGATTTGCAATATTTTATAAACAAATAATTCTTTGAACTTCAATTTCACATTGTCATGTACAAGGATCAAGTGAATTTAATTCTGATGCATTCCATGATATGTCAGAGGGTTTTTTATTTAAAACTTTCCCTCCTCCTAAAGGTGGAAATACAGATTCATCAAAAATGACAATCTACATAACATGTAATAAAAACATATCCAGTTAAAGGCTCAAGAATCTGATAATAGAAAGAGAATCAAAACCAACATAAATACCTATTCTTCGTTGGGCTCCCATTTTAGTTCTTTGTGGAGGTGCAATTAGAACATATAATGCACTTCTAAAAACTCGAAAGTGTGATATGTTGGGTATCTATCCAAGAACTAACTATAGAGGAGAAAATTTATGAAAAGTCATTGGTCTTACTTAAATGATGACTTCAGCATGAAGAATTGCATGACCCCAAACTGAGGTAGGTAAGTTAGCCCTTAACATCAATGGGCGTGCAATTAGTTGAAGTATCTATTAAAAACCAAGAAATATCAAAATGGACCAGACAATGGGTGAAGGGGTCCACAAATGTCTCCTTGAATTCTCTCTAGGAATTTTGGGGCTTCTTTATAAACTTTTACTGGTGATGGTCGAACAATTAACTTTCCTCGAGAACACGCAGCACAAGGAAATTCACTACTAGGAAAAACCTTTTTATTTTTAGAGAGGATGACCCGGTAGAATTTTCAATAATACGACGATCATAGAAGTACTCGGATGATTACATGAGTCTTTCATGTTAAAGCATAAAGGATTTGGGATCCGTGATTTTGGAATCATAAGAGTATGAGACTCAATTGCTCTAATTTTCATAGTATATAATCCAAAAGAAATTTAATGAATTTTTTTCTAGGATATTCTATTTTTCGTAAATAGTAGAACTGGCGAGAAGATCTTCATTAAAGATGGTACGATTTACATGTAAAAACATAAATAAGAAAAGTTACATTTCATATATAATTTTATTCATGATAAACATATACCACGTATAGAATGAAAACTAATAATATTATACATGCAGGATGTTTAAGTAAAACAAAAATTAAATGATATCCCAAAAGATACTTTCAGAAGGTTCAGTAATATCAACAATCTTTTCCTCATTGTGGGTCATTGGTGGATCATCAACAATATTCAATTGATGAGTAACAAAAAAAATTTCTTCCTCCATTACTTTGTTCATTTGAGACTCCTGGAATAAATCAACCAGATGCCTCTTGTCTGGCAGTCTGCACGACCAATGCCCATTCATCCACACTTTAAAACAAACATCCGGTTTGTTTTTTATCCGTGTTGCATTTTCTTTATTTTTACCCGACTCGAGACACTTGCCACCGGTATTCGAATTGTCGCTTGTTTCTAGAATTTGTTGTTATGATGGCCTCGTTTATTCTTTCGCCCCAAGGCTTCTTATTATATGGCCATCTATAGTCACGTTTATTCTGCTGGAATGACGTGCTGTTAATATCCGGCAATGGGGTATCACCCGTTTGCCGTACTTGATTATTTTTCAACAATAATTCATTATTCTTTTCTGCAACAAGAAGGATAAATAATAAGTCACTGAATTTTGTGAACTTACTCTGTCTATATTGTTGTGACAGAATCATGTTGGTGGGATGAAAAGTTGAGAGTATTTTCTCTAACATTTGGGTTTCAAAACTGGATCTCCACATAAAACCAAAGTAGATGTTATTCTATAAACATTAGAACTATATTCCGTAATTGTCTTTTCTAACTCATTTGTACTAAGGTGCAATTCTGCATCAAGTGCCCAAGTCAAATAGTTGTCTCCAGATATTTTTAAAATAGAAAAATCTATTTTTATCAAGTTTGACATCTATTCTGGGTTAAAACACAATTTTATTATTTATTAAAACAATAAATAATTGCATGTATGATATAGAAAAAATAAATTATACCACAACCTCAAGTGGTGATAAAATGCAAATATAAATAATCTTATATTTATATTATTAGCATATTATTTTAGTAAAAAGAATATGCAATCGTTAATGTATATATACAATTATAAAAATATATATACAAAACTGCAAATGGATCTTCACCCGACATGCGGTAATCCACGTAGACAGATCATTTTCACAATTTAATAAAGAATGAATATAAAGGATCATTCACCATGCATGTGGTAATCCACATAAACAGGTTATTCCAACAGAATAATAAATAATGGAATAACAGAAGAATTTCACCATGCATGCGATATGTAATCCATATGATGCATGGGTTATTCCCAATGAGAATAATAAATGCGAATAATAAATAATGGAACCAAGGTGAGGTGAAATTTCACCAAATGAGGATATTAAATACGTAATATTAAATGCAGAATAATAAATGATGGAACCAGGTCAGGTGAAATTCACACCGACAGGATATTCCGACAGAATATTAAATGCAGAATAATAAATGGTAAAAAGGTTTCCACTTAGTCTTGTAAGATTAACAAGGATAGATGGTACCATTGTAAATAACAGAATTTAAATGCAATTATAAGAATAAAATTATATTATTGGTGGTATAGCCCAACCAGTAGTATAATAATAAATTGTAAGAATTTAATTTTACCGTCTCAGTTGGTTAGAGCTTCGTGCTGATAACGTGTTATAAAACTTTAGCAAAGTATAGAAATATACTCTTATAATTGCTGCACAAATTTAGAGAATAAGAGAAAGAAGAGAGAAACTTTGAGAGAAATTCTTCAGAGAGAATTCTTCTTCATGATTCATCAGTATATTTTCTTTCATTCCTTTAGGCTTTATATAGGAAGAGAAGAGGAGTGGTTCGCATGAAAGAGGAAGGAAAAAGGGAGGAGGTTACCTTTATCATACGTAGGCAATCATCCTTTTATAACAGAAATGAAATAAGGTTCACTTGCAATTTTTTACTTATAATGGGTATTAAATATAGTTTTTGTTATTTCTTTTATAAAAAAGTGTAAAATTAATTAAACTTTAAAAAAAAAATTAAAAAAATTTAATTTTGAATATATCGCCTATTGACTTCGAAAAGTCAAACTTAATCTTATATTTCATAACAAATAAAGTACCCTTTTTCTTTCCAATATAAAAAAATGCTTAAATATAAATTACTTCACTCATCACGAACTTAGTTTTGTTGTCTTATTCTCTATCTTATCTATTGTCTAAAGTCCATGTATTAACGGACCAAGCTAGAAAATAAATTCGAGAGAGGGAAGATAAAGGAAGTACTTTCTTATATCCATTAAGCTAGTAGTGTTGCAATAAAAACCTGCAAAACGTCATAATTATTGTTTTTTGGTTTTATCCATCTATTTCTTAATTTGGTTACTAAGCTTTTACCCATCTATTTAATTTCTTAAATGGGCTACTAAGAAACTTAATTCTATGAGTACTCCTTCATATAGCTCTGTGGAGCATTAGTTTCACATTGTGTTTTCATAATAAACCTTCCCTTAGTAAAGCTATATAAAGGGGCAAACCTTCCCTTAGTAAAGCTATCAATTGCAACGACTAAATTAGAAGTATTCAAAGTCTCTAGTTGCCTAATTTTTAGTTGCCACAAAATGACAACTATATGGCCTCCGCTACTATACTTTGCCCTAATATTATGCATAACAACTTGTGCAACTGTAGAAGGCAAAAGACCCTACATTTATGCATCTCCACCACCACTTCCACCCAACCACAATCCGCCACCGCCACCGCCACTGCTTTCTCCTCCTCCTCCACTACCACCATCTCCACCCCCCTTTCCTTCGCCATCTCCTCCACTTCCACAACCACCATTCCTTCCCCCTCTCCTTTACCACCACCATCTCCATTCCCTCTCCATCACCACCATCTCCATTCCCTCTCCACCCCAACAATCCGCCACCACTTTCGCCATCTCCTCCACCACTACCACGATCTCCACCCCCCTCTCATTCGCCATCTCCTCCTCTTCCACCACCACCATCTCAATCCCCCTCTCCTTCACCTCCACCATCTCCATCCCCTCTCATCCCACCAACAATCCGCCACCGCCACCCCTTTCAGCCATCTCCTCCACCACTACCACCATCTCCACCCCTCTCCTTCGCCATCTCCTCCTCTTCCACCACCACCATCTCCATCCCCATCTCATTCACCGCCACCCTCTCCATCCCCCTCTCATCCCCCCAACAATCCGCCATCTCCTCCACCACTACCACCATCTCCACCCCACCTCTCCTTCGCAATCTCCTCCTCTTCCACCACCACCATCTCCATCCCCCTCTCCTTCACCGCCACCATCTCCATCCCCCTCTCATCCCCCCAACAATCCGCCACCGCCACACCCTTCGCCATCTCCTCCTCTTCCACCACCACCATCTTCATCCCCCTCTCCTTCACCACCACCATCTCCATCCCCCTCGCATCCCCCAACAATCCGCCACCCCCTTCGCCATCCCATCCACCACTACCACCATCTCCACCCCCCTCTCCTTCTCCATCTCCTCCTCTTCCACCACCACGATCTCCACCCCCCAACAATCCGCCACCGCCTTTGCAATCTCCTCCACCACTACCACCATCTCCACCCCCCTCTCTATCGCCATCTCCTCCTCTTCCCCCACCACAATCTCCATCACCACAATCTCCATCCCCCTCTCCACCCCCCAACAATCCGCCACCGCCATCCCCTTCGCCATCTCCTCCACCACTACCACCATCTCCACCCCCTCTCCTTTTCCATCTCCTCCTCTTCCACTACAAGAAAACCGTCTAATTCCGACGGACGTATACTCGACGGATTATATTCGGTCGAAATAGGATTATGTCCGAGGGAATAATACGTCGGATATAATTCCCTCAAAAATACCATAATTCTGACGGGATTCCGTCGACCTTAGACCTCTCCAGTTGGCGCCAAATTTCGTGCCACCGCGAAAAGTAATTTCGACGAATAACCGTTAATTCCGAGGGATATTTCGTCGAAGTTAAGTTATGTTCGAGGGACTTATGATAAGCTGGACATTACATCGGATATAACAAATATAAACTTTTCACCTTTTGCCTTTTCATTTCAGGATTTTTCGATTTATCGATCTCTCTCATTCTCTCTAACTCTCCTTCCCTAGCCTCTCTCATCCCCCTTGACCCACACCCACACCCACACCCATCCAGGTCGTGGTCCCTCTCTCCCCTCCCCTCCCCACCCCCCCCCCACCGTTTCCCCATCAGTGCCCCTGGTCTCAAGCCTACTCCGCTCCAAGACCCCCACTCCCTCCCGGGTCCCCCAGCACCGCCTCTGGTACCCCCAGCCCATCTCTCCCGGTCCCCCACCCCAATACAATCCGATACCCCACCCACCCCAGTACCCCCACTCCCTCTCATCTCCCGGTGGGTTCCAGTTCAGGCGCCACCCATTTGGGCCCCTAGCGCATCACACCATTTCCGCCCTCGCCATCGTGGAATTGACCGCGTCACGGTAGCTCCTAGCTCCTCATTTCTCTTCCTCGTTTCTCCTTCTTTAATTCAAGGTAAGAAATCCTAAATGCTCCTCCTTTAATTCATGTGTTACTGAGAATAATTTTGGAGTTATTGTATCAGAAATTGGGTTTTATATTTTAATTTGCTGAAATTGGGTTCATTTCTATTATGAAATTTATTTTGTTAAAGTTGTTGATTTTGCGAAAGTTGTTCATGATGTAAACTGTTTTGCAAATTGGGATTATTTGACTTCAATTCTGCAAGTGAATGCATGTTGCTGAAATTGTGATTTATTTGTGCAATTATAGTGTTTGGGTCATAACAATTACAGTGTTTGGATCATAATATATGTATGTCAGTGTATAATTAAGAATGTGATATTTGATATTTCCCATGGAATTCCCAACGGAATATCTGTCAAAAATCTGCAATTGAAAATTTTGTGGGCCCTATAAATATATTTATGTATTATTTAATTAATTTAATATAAAATGAAATAAATTTAATTTAATTTAGTTTATTAGACAAAATAAATATTAAAAATTATTTCATATATTATAATATAAAATAAAAAATAATAATTAAATTAAATAAAATAATAATAATTAATTTAATAATTTTTTTAAAATATAATATATTATTATACAAAATAAATTAATGTATATTAAACTTAATTTAATTAAATTAAATAAAGTTATAAAATTATAAAAAAATTACAAGTGAAGTTTTAAAATAAGATAATATAATATACTATAATATAATTTTAAAAATTAGAAAATATATTATTTATTAATTAAAAATTAAACAAATAAAAGAAAATATAATAATAAACTTAAATAAATTTTAAAAATTAGTTAATATAATATAATACAAAATAAAATAAAATAAAATAAAATACTTAATTAAATTAAATTGAATAAAATAAAACAAATTTGATTTAATTTAATAAATAAATTAAATTTAATTAAAAATGTAATAAAATAAAATAAATTTAATTTAAGTACCATAATTTAAATTAAATTAAATTTAAAATAAAATAAAATGCAATTATAAATTCAATTAAATTTTATAAAATAAAATAAAATAATTTAATAATAGTCTTCATATATATTCCAAATAACAATTCTCAGAAACTAAGTAGCATTTACTTAGTTTTTCATTGGCCAAATAAACTAAGTAGCATTTGTTTAGTTTGCCACAATTTTCAATAAACTCAATAATTAAGTATTATATGTATATATATACATATATGTACTATAATATGAAACTTAGAAACTTGGTTTGACAAGTATGAGTGAATGTCGAACAGTAATCTCTATAGATTTCAAATAACAATTCTCATAAACTAAGTACCACTTACTTAGTTTATTATCATTGGCAAAATAAACTAAGTAGCATTTGCTTGGTTTGCCACAATTTTCAATATATAAATGCAATAATATTCTCCTACATATATATGTACTCTTTCTTTGTGCAGGTTTCATACATGATTTTGCATTAAATAGTACTCAATAGGTTCTCGGCAATGATTAAAAAAAAAAAGGGGTCGTAGTTCTGTTTATGTCTATACTCGAATAATAAAGGTAATTGAATTCTGCAAACATTCCTCAATTGTTCCATCATAATAGATGGCAACATCCGAAAGGAGTGTCAGTAAGTTATTGAACAAAGTTCTAGGTTAAACAACCCTCTAAATGAGCGAACAATCACTTCTTCCATAAGATTGAATCATCTCCCCATATGGGTCCAATCCATGATATAAACAGCTTCTCACAACTCCGAAATCCTCAGATGGGTAGTTCTCACGAGCGCCTCACCTCTTGTATGAAATGTCCATTTGAGGAATTGAGTGGTGAGAAGTCATCTATATCATGGATTGGACCCATATGGGGAGATGATTCATTCTAAAGCAGAGAAGTGATCGTTCGTTCATCTAGAGGGTTGCTTAAGCTGAAACTTTGTTCAATAGCTTAATGGAACTCCTTCTTGGATGTTGTCATCTCGTTATGATGGAACAACGAAAGGAATGTTTGCGAATTGAATTAACTTTATTATTGATATATAGACATAACAGAACTACGACCTTTTTTTCCTTGAAACTCAAGTAGAGATTCCACATAACAATTCTCATAAACTAAGTAGCATTTGTGTGGTTTGCCACAATTTTAATAAACTAAGTAGCATTTTCAATTATATATGTACTATACTTTGAAACTTAGAAACCCGTTTGACATACACTCAGTAGGGGTGAATGTCGAACAGTCCCCAGTTTGGAACTGTTATTGGATGTTATGTCTCTCACTTAGGCCGGTGCATGCGGTTCAGTCAGTATGCGCGGTACGATGCCACTTTTATGTCGACCGTCTTGCGGGGGTTCCACGTAAGTTAAGCATATTATCACTACATAGTTGTATTGGGATGACTAAATCAATTGTTCTTAATTTTAAATAATATTTTGTTATAGGTTTATTGTGAGACCCCGAATTTTATGAAATAAAAGTATTCAATTTTGGTAAATAGTTAAATTGATAAAAGTTTAAAGTTAAGGGTAATATGTGAATTTTTTTTTTTTTTGCAAAGTAAGCAAGTTGATATAAAATATTCGTTGTGTCGGGGAATATTGATTAGTCGGGGAATATTCTTTTGTTGAGGGGAATATCCGTATGACGGTACAATCATTAGTGGACCCCCTGGCGAAATTATTGTCGGATTGAGAAAATGACAAAAATATTTTATTGAAAATAACGGCGGAAGTTTTACCATTATCTTTGTTGAACTACTCGGTAGTAAAAAGTGCGATGTCTGGCGTTGTTGCGTAGTAGCTGCGGTATTGATTATTGATGCTTATGTGATAAAATTAAACCGGTTTTGTTTTATTGATATTATTAATATAATAAAAGCGAGAAAAGCTTTTTATATAAAAGCGAATACTTTTATAAAGTTATTCGTTTTATTAGGCTAATAGTAAAATCTTTTATATAAAAGCAGAACACTTTTATAAAGTTATACATTTTATTAGACAATAATTAGAATATATTATATTTTATTATGCATAGTGTTTTTGCATAGTACTGCGATAGTGTTTGCATAGTAAAATCTTTTATAAAGTTATTCATTTTATTAGATTAAAATAGAATATATTATATTTTATTTAAAAGATTTTTCTTTAAATATGGACCGTCAGATTAAAGTAAATCAATCTAGACCGTTCATGAGTTAATTCTTATCTTGATCCATTTTTCTATAAATAGAAGCGCATTCTTTCATAATTTCTTACGAATTCACTGAAACTCTATAGAGAAAAATTATAGAGAAACTATAGAAAAGTATTCTTCTACTTCCCTACTCTTATATTCAGTTTCTTTTACTGTAAGAGATATTATTTGTTGTACTCGTAAGGAGTATTATTTCTTTTGTATTTCATGAAGAGAACTTACATTATTCCATTCTTTATTATTACTCATTGGAATAACCTTTGATATCTGTGACTACACACTATACTTGGTGACATTCTTCTATTATTCCGTCTTTATTATTATTACATTTGGAATATCACATGCATGCGTTTTTCGTCGGACATGGTTAATCTTTATTATTATTACATTTGAATATCACATGCATGCGTTTCGTCGGACTGGTTCCATTATTTATTATTATGTTAGAATAACTTTGTTTTTATCGCAATCTGCATACATGGTGAAATTCTTACATTATTCAATTCTTTATTATTACATTGGAACATCCACATCTATGCTTTCGCATAACTGGTTCAATTATTTATTATTACATTGGAATAACACATGCATGCGATCTATCGCATGCACGGTGAATTCTTACATTATTCCATTATTTATTATTACATTTGGAATATCGTATGCGTGCGTCTACGCATGACTGGTTCCATTCTTTATTATTACATTGAAATAACATATCTATGTGGTTATCGATATATAGTAAATGATCATTCGTATTCATACGAATAGTATTTTCATTAAAAAGGGGTTTCTGCCATGGGCAGATTCGTAAATTTTTTGACCCTAAAAAATTTTGGAAAAATTTGAAATGATAATTTGATGAGTTTTCTAGATTGTGTCCAAAAATGGCGATTTTTGGATGTTTAGATTAAGAGTTATGGATTTTATGGGAAAAGACTATTTTAAAAGTAAACCCTTATAACTCCTTGTGGTTAACTCCAAAATTGGTGAAATTTTTATTGAGAGTACGTGTATATAACAGGAGTATACCCTATAAATTTTGGAATTTTGAACAAAAGTACAATTTATGATAAATGTCTAAATATTCGTAGTTTTAGCCATATGAAAATAGTAAATGAATTTTAAAATTACGAGAAAAATATATGTTCAAGATGGGACTATATTACGCTAAATCCCAGAAATAAAATATTTTTGGATTTGATTTGGTATTTTCATGAAAATGAACTAGTTATGAGTAAATGAATTAAATATGTTATGTGAAGTAATAAAATTGGAAAATAATAGGATTTTATGGCTTGAGAATCCTATATAGTATATATCTGATTTTTGATGAGGATTTGATCATTGATTATGAAATCTTATGAGTATGACATTTTGAATGATTAAATGCATTATTTGATAAAGTGTAAACAATTGAAATAAATTGTTTATAAGTTTAAGAAATGATTAAAATATTGTAATAATATTAATGATATTAGATTATGAGATTATTAAGTGATTGATAACATTTGGTTATTATTGAAGCTTTAGATAAATTGTATTATAAATGTTTAATATTTATCATTTATCTCATTTGATTAATTCTTATATCATTGTCATCATCCTCAATGCTTATATTGTGTTGAAAGTCATCTCTTTGGTAGTAGTGCGTAGATGGACTTGGTATGATTATGACCGAGGATTATTCGGTATAATCATGGTAGTAATGTTACAAATGATGTGGAAAAAGTCCTCATTGGCCCGTAGTGCATTGATGGGCAGTTTTGGTATGATTATGGCTATGGATTCTCTTCGCCGAGGTGCAAAGATGAATTGTTTTTATGGCATGATCATGGATAGTTGATGAAAACACGATTATCTTTAGCCAGTAGTGCATGGATAATTCATGGTCGTGATATTCTACGAATATCCTTAGCCGTAGTGCATGGATAATTGTTGATATGGATTGATTATCGAAGTGAGTCTCGTGATGAAATATAAATTCATGGATGTGATATTAACGAATATCCTTGGTAGTAGTAGTGGGGGTGATTCGATGATGTGGATTATTTATTAAAGCGAGTCTCGGTGATAACATATTTATTATACACTTTTAATTAAGTAGAAGATAGTAGATATCATGCTCTACTTGACTCTTCTAAAATCTGGGTTGTATGTCTTTGGCATGTAGTGCAAAGATGAATTGTTAATGAATATCTTTGGTAGTAGTCTGAAGATGAATTTATTAGTATGATTATGAGCATGAATTACGATTTGGTATAACCATGATTTTTGATGTTTGGTGAAGATAGGTGATGAAAATTATCTTAAATCACAGTTAGAAGAGGAATTTAGAACCACAATTATGATTATGAGTTATTCATATGATTGTGGACGAGAGCTGATTGATTTATTTTACATGGATAAAACATTATTGGTGGACTTTTAACATAGAAGATAATAGACCTTATGGTCTATTTGACTCTTCTAATGGATTGTTCGTTCAGCTTTGCAACTATGGTTGAAAAGTTTTATCATCTCTTATATGTTCTAAATCTCTGATTTATTATTGATGAAAGCTATTGATAATTTAATTATCTTTAGTCATGATATTCTTTACTGGGCTAGTTGTGCTCACCCTTTCTGCTTCATAATTCCTTTCAGGTAATAAGAGTGTTGCCATAAAAGTGTTGCCGGGTCGAGCGGGGATAATAGGGGAATAGAACGGTGGTCTCTAGCTGTGGAGGTTCTCCCTAAACAGTATAGAAAAGTGTGTTGTATTCTATACATCATTTAGTAGTTATATTTGGTGAATCAAATAGGGTGAGGCGAACCCAACTTTGGAAGGGTGTTTTGCCACTATCATACAAGATCTCTAATGACATACAACCTTGTGTTCTCATAAGACATGGTTGTGCACATCCACTTGCTGAATATATCTACGAGCACTACATGTATGATCTTGGAGTTTATTTGAAACATAATTTTCACTTGAGAAAGCGGAGATATTTATATGTCAAGAGAAGACTCACCATTGGAAAGAAGATGATAGTAATCTTCTTGTTTTTCTTTGGGGACTTTTGGGTCAATCAAGGATAATTCTGTGGACATATAATATCTATCATAACCTAGACGCATGGCCTCCCATGTACGAAGGTTTCCTTGAGCACTTCCCAAAGATTTTAAATTCTAAAACATTTTTTAACTATACTTTTATGTAAAATATCATTGTAAGGTTGTGGTCGAGGTACCATGAGAGTTACATACATTTATATTAAAACTCATAATTAACTGTAGTCGTATTCTATACGACAGCTCAACAGTTGTATAAATGAAGTTTTATTTGAATTTTGTACCATAAATCTGGCGACTCAGAATGGGTGATGTATACCTAATTTTGGGGGCGTCACATTTATTATCGATTTGACCCGAGCATCTCCCAGTCAGCTGGCGATGATGTGATTGAGCATCACGTTGGTGTGAATTACTCTGGATGGCTATATGAGATGCGACGAGAGAAAATTTCTCGGGCGGTTAATATTGGACCGACCGGGACCACCATTAGAGATCATCATTGACATAGTCTCAGGATTTAGCACGGGAGGCTATAATATGTGTGCCAAACCGAGGTCGATAACTTCAAGAAAAATTACGAAAGTAGACGAAGAAGAACCGTTGTCGACTCCGGATAGTAGTACCACCTTTGGTTCTCAATCGTTCGAGGAGGCGAAGGCGATGGCGCGTTGTATTTAGTTATTTATGTGTCAAGTTCTCACACAAATACTTAAGACATGTTTTATGATTGTTTGTATTAGGCATTGGGGAGGACCTTGGTGGTGATCCTACCATTACAGAGTTTTGGGATCGAGCCCACACGCCTAAGGATGAGTGTGCTTTGTCTCGTGCGACTTTATTATATATGGGTAAAACTCATCTTACTATTTAGCTTTTAATAATATTCAATCGTAACTAAAATGATATAATTAACATAATTATGCGGAATACATTACGGGACCGATTTCGGGGCTTGGGACAAGCGTATAGATGGTGGAGACTATTAGGAGGGTTACGAGTAGTTAGATTCCGCCACCCCTCTTCCGATATTGTATTAGATCGAGATGAAGAAGTGAGACTATGGGTGGCGTCTTGGGATCCCCTACTAGCGATCTAAGCAGAGATGTCGAGTGTTGGGTCTGCATGAGGATACCCGCATATACACTTCTTGGAGGTAATATTTTTTTAATGTTTCACGAAAGTATCCGAATTTATCACATTATATAAATTATTATTAGTAATCAATTTGTATCTCTTTATAGGCTCCGGCCGGCCTTGACCAGTCAAGAAACACATGTCGGACCATCTCATACTGGCTGGCTTGGATAATAAATATCTTCGGTGGTGATATGGGTAGTGTCGGATAGAGTTCCATCTGGAATCGGTCTTTTCGTCGTCATATTATGGCGCCCCAAAATCGGTGATACATCACCCATCTTGAGTGCCAAATACATGGTACAAAATTCAAATACAACTTAATTATACAACAATCGTGTAAAATACGACTAAACATATATCTTGTGAGTTTTAATACAAATATTGTCATCTAGAAAATATACAAACTCGATGGGGTCCTCATTACATTTATTATTACACTATTTCATAGAATAGTGAGGACTACTATCTGCTATCATCGGATAATCACTCTAGTTCCTCGACTAGTCCTTGCTACGTTTTCATTTCAGAGAACAATGAAAGCAAAAGGGTGAGCTCAACTAGCCCGATGAAATATTATGACTAAGATAATGCGGAATAAATTATCATTAGCCTTCAACGATGTTAAGCGATAAAATATAACAAACATCAAGTTTAGCTTCGCGGTAATGAACAAGCAATCCATTAGAAGAGTCAAGTAGAGAATAAAATCTACTATCTTATGATTTAAAAGGTTTTCATCACTTTTATCATTTGGGACTCAAAGCAATAAATAATCCACATCATCGAATCACCCCACTTTACTGCCGAGGATATTTAGTATCACGACCATAAATTATTCATGCTTTATGGGCGAGGACATTCGTGTATTCATTAATGGTCATGATCATACCAACAATTTGTCCATCAATGCGCTACGGGCCGATGAGGACTTTTACCACATCATTTGTAACATTACGGTCATGATTACATAAAGTAATCCTGGTCATAATCATACCAAGTCCATCTATTCACTCTGGGGCCACATATGACTTTTCAACAAAATATAAACATGAGGATGATGACAATGATATAAGAATTCAATAAAACAAGATCAAGAATTAATTTATCCGAGGAACTAATAACGTCCAAATTGTCAACATGATACTTCTTTGTAGAATAAAATTCAAGAATGCTCGGAAGAATATTTCCATGAAAAGATCTTTAGATGAAGCGCAAATATCAAGGATATTCTACTAATTTCATGGAGTATAGAAGTCAAAGTTTTAACCAACTAAGTATAATAAAGAATGGAATAACAAAAGAAATCACCGGGCATGCGATAGGCCGCGCACGTAAAGGTTATTCCAAGCGAGAATAATAAATAACGGAACCCGAATTAAGTAAGCGCTTACGACAAGATATTCAAGCAGAATAATAAAGACTAGAACCAGTGCGGGCGAAAGCGCGCACGAATACAAGATATTCAACAGAATAATAAAGAATGGAATAATGAAGAATTTCACCAAGTATATGGTAGCTGGCGCATACAAAGTTATTCAACGAGAATAATAAATAATGGAATAATGAAGTTCTCTTCATGAATACAAAAGAAATAATACCCACTTACGAGTACAACAAATAATATCCCTTACCGTAAAAAAAGCTGAATATAAGAGTAGGGAAGTAGCGAGAATATTTTTCTATAGTTTCTCTATAATTTCTCTCTAGAGTTTGGTGAATGAATTGTAAGAATTAATGAAGGAATGAACTTCTATTTATAGAAGAATGGATTTACATAGTAACTAATTCATGAGCAGTCGAGATTGATTTAATAAAATATTCTAATAAAATAAAATCTTTTAAATAAAATATAAAATATATATATATATATATATATATATATATTATATATATATATATTTAACAAAATCACGGGATGCCTCCCGTGAATCTCTATAATGCCAACCTTTCAAAATATATATATATATATAATCCAACAACAACCCGTGAACAAATTCTCACCAACCTCCCCCAAAGTCATAATCATGTGGGCCCCATTATGTTATCATCACATGTGGGCTCCACCTTTATAATGAAAAATTTTCACTAGATTATTTTGAAAAATGGGCAAATGAGAATCCATAAAATAAGTAAAACTTCATAAAAATCACCTTAATAATTTTAACAACATTTATCACCTTTATTATAATTCACAATATTAATCGATCGTGTCGTTCTGAGGAAAGGGGCTTTCAATAAGAGTTTCACCCTATTGGCGTAATGATTAGGTGACCAAACCTCTCCTCGATGAACTTACTGAACATCGTTAATATTGCGAACAATAATATTAATAATTTTGTCGTCCCTAATTATTGATTTAATAATATATAAAATATTGACAATAATTGAATCAAATAATGTGAGATCTTATGCAAGCAATTACTATAGCAATAATTGAATAAAAGCGAGTAACTTCTCACGTAAGCATCAATAATCAATACTGTAGTGTGCTTAATATGCAACTACTTGGCGTATTCTTGTAGTTTTAACAATCGGGTGTTTCAACAGTTAACGATAAAAACTTCTGCCGTTATTTTCATATAGTATTTTTGTCGTTTTCTCAATCCGACAATAATTCCGTTGTGGGATCCACCAATGATTGTGCCGTTAGATTTCACGAATATTTCTGTTAAAAGCGAATATTCTCAAACCAATCGAATATTATATAACAACTTGCGTACTTTGCAAAATTTATAAATATTACCCATAACTATAACATTATATCAGATTTACTCCATAATATTCAAAAATGATATTTATAAAAAATTCATCTTTATTTATAAAAGTTGGGGTCTTACATCAGCAGTTGCCTTCCAATTCTCGTCTTCACCGGATTGCTCAGGATATTATAGCAGGGGCCTCTGCAGAGAGTACCAGATTACCACGGGAGGCGATTCGACGCTTGGGCGTAGAGATCTCCGGATGGTGATTACCCTCTTGGAGGAGGCTTTTCGTCCGCCCCCACCTACTCAGGTATTCTAATTTTATACGGACTAATGATTTCTATTTTTGATTCTATCAACAAGGTGGCGATGGCAACCGGTGGCGATGATGAGCAGAGAGAACGCGACATCCGACATCCATACACCAGGCTTGTCGTTCCTCACTTAGATGATGATCATACTTTTACTAGTTTATAGTTCATTTGTATATATTCATGTTATTGTAGACCCTTTTGTATATATTGTATTGTCTAATTAAATGCATACAATTATTGTAAATTATATTGTTTAACATTTATGGTCAATTAATTATATTTATAATTGGTTAGCTTATAATACGTTTTGGTGGATATTTGAATGTGAATGTGAATGATAATGAGTTGAAGATTAAGTTTTAGTGCTACGTTGCATATTTGAATGTGAGATACAGGTTTATATTACTGTGTATTGGGTTGTGACAGGTTACAGGTACATTAATGGGTTTAAACACCTGGAAACTGAACTTTTAAAATCTGTATTTAAAAAAAAGGATGGTTAATTCCAGAAGCGGAATAAAGGTAGTTCTTTGAATTTCCTCGGAAGTAACAAATAAGTAATTTTAATAAATTCCTAAATATTCTAATTTCGATCGAGCATACGTTATCTTGACCCTTAGCGTATCCGTCGTAAACACCTATCTCAAAATCATAAATTCCATCGAATTTAATAATTAGCCAATTTTAATGATTGATGGGTTATTCTATTTTTTCAGGACATAAGATAATTAGGAATATATCCGTCGAACTTATGTACTATTATATTCGACGAAAAAGTTTAAGTCCTATATATTGATCGAAGATAGTTAATATAAAGCGACCATCCAAAATCCGGAGAATCGTTCGTCGAAGATATGTAATTTTAAATGAGAACTTTTGATGAGATCTTATTTTAAACGCGAATATTTACTGTAGAATATCGCGGATATTTCCGTTGGGAATAATGTAATTTTGACCGAATAGGAATAATTCCGACAAAATAATCCGTCGGACGTAAACTTTTTTCTTGTAGTGTTCCACCACCACGATCTCCACCCCCCAACAATCCGCTACCGCCACCGCCTTCGCCATCTCCAACCCCCTCTCTTTCGCCATCTCCTCCTCTTCCCCAACCACAATCTCCATCCCCTATCCACCCCCCCCCCCCCCCGCCCCGCACAAGCCGCCACCGCCACCTACGCCATTATACTACACTTCTCCTCCACCTCCAAAGGACATATAGGCCAATTAATATTGTAATTTTTGTTGTATAATTATGCTACGTACGTACGTGTAAAAGAATAACTGGACATCCGTGCATGGGCATCATGCTTTATAAACTATAATATTTTCATCTTTGTAAACGTTATATTACATTTTTGAGTTCAAATTATATGTACCTGCTGCTTATTTGGTTTTGTTCTTTTTATGTGGGAATGGACTTTAATATTTTGTTCCAAATTGTGAAGGAAAGAGTAGTGCTTTTTATGTTGACTTCTTGTCTGCATTATAATTACTTGCCACAAATTTCTTTTTGGGTGTTTTAAGAGTAAGCAAACAAGATTTTCGTGTTTAAATGAATAAAATATGTTTGTTTGACGACTAATATTGGGCTCCAGTACTCTTGAATTTAAGAGAGCATAATTTGAGCTCTTATAATTTTGAGGGGTTCGTCCAAAGTAATTAAATTGATTTTGAACTCTCACATATTACTTCGTAGAAAACTCAATGATTTCTTAATAAGTGTCAAGCCTCGGTGTCAAGAGGACATGCTGTAGGTACTTACGGTGGTTATAAATTTCGGTATACCCTACGATATATTCTAACATGGGGTACCATATCACAACACATCTTGACACAATATCAACACAAAGGGGTTCTAATATGTACATGCTAAATGAAATGAATCATCAACTCAAAGTCCCCAAAAATTCTAACATGCACATTACTATAAATATCAAAATAAATTTAGACATGTTGGACTAGTCTAAAGAGTACAAATATGAGTTCAACTATGAGCAAGCGAAACTATCATAATGAATTGACAAGGAATAATTATGAGAGACAATACTAAATTTGAAGCGAATAACGCAAACGAACAAATCAAAAACAAAAGAGTCTCATTTGAAAAGTGCGGAATCCGTACCTGGATTAAGCAATGTAATACCCGAAATTATATTCCAATTGTAACTCCTTAAATCCTCTCCGTTCAAACTAATTAGGCAAATTAATAAAAATCGATTAATAATTAAATGAATTGTAAGTTAAAGCATTAATTATCATTTTTTTAAAGACTTGTTATTATTAATCGATCATGTATGTTTTATGTTTTAAATTTTAAAATCATTCTTGCATAACCTGTTAACCAAAATGTTATACAATAAAAATAATTAACTGCATACATATAATGCCCACGTGATGCATTCATTATCAATAAATGAATAGTCCATGACCAACCATTTTATATAATATAAATCAAGGTAATTGAAATTAGTAAATCATATATGTATACATGTAAAGAGAAGCAAGTATTGTCAAATTTGGTGGAAAAGTAACTTTGAAAAGTTCACTCAATATTATTATATTAACATTAGAAGCATACTTCAAAATACATCATTTACTTGACTTTTGCAATATATGAAAGCTTCACAATCACCGGCAACCCTATGTAATCATACTAGGCTCTGCACACACATAATTACACAAACATCTTGACAAATTGAAAATTCCAAGCAATTCATTATTCATAGCAATATTACAATACCTTTTTACTTTCTATTCTTACTGCCGTCGATGCCTCTCTTCTTCTTTTCTGGATTGTATAATGAGGGTAAGGGTAGGTTTAGTTATTTATATATTTTATTAACTCTTTTAATTTTAATAGGATTTAAAATTACCCAAATACAAATTAGGCCCAAATAAATTTTAAAACCCAAATTAATGAAATTCTTTAATTGTTGTAGTCCACATAAATTAAATACAATGTTTGACCCGAACATAAGAAAAACCCAATTAAAATATTTAAACAAAAACTTTACAATGTTATTTATTTATTAAAAATATCCGGGTATTACAGTAGATCTTATCCCTATTCGACTTGGTGAATTTGACGTTATATTGGGAATGGACTGGTTATTCAATTACGAGAACGTAATTGATTGCCAAAAGAAGTGTATTAACCTTATGACTCAAGTCGAAGGTTTGTTTTATAGTAGTAAGTCGCTGAACAAGCGAGTTGTCGGCGATGATGCGAGCCGAGGAAGTTGTTAAGACAAGGTACATGTAGGATACTTAGCTTACATAGTCGACGATCGAAAAGAGAATCGAAAGTAGAAGAAATACCGATTGTGAGGACTTAATCGACGTATTTCAGACGATTTGCGGGACTTCCACAGATATAGAGGTAGATTTCGTGATCGATTTGGCGCTTGAGCTGCTCCAATATCGAAGGCACCATACCGAATGGCACCAGTAGAGATGAAAGAATTAATGGTACAACTACAAGAATTACTGGACAAGAAGTACATTCAACCGAGCTTATCACCGTGGGGAGCGCCGAAGTTATTTCTAAAAAAGAAGGACGGATCGATGTGACTCTGCATTGACTATAGAGAACTGAATAAAGTCACGATTAAGAACAAATATCCATTACCGAGGATCGACGACCTGTTTGATCAATTGAAAGAAGCGAGATACTTTTCCAAGATAGACTTGAGAAGCGGTTATCATCAACTGAAGGTGAGACCAGAGGATGTACCGAAGACAGGGTTTAGAACACGATATGGTCACTACGAATTTTTGGTAATGTCATTTGGTCTAACGAATGCTCCTGCAACATTTATGGGCTTAATGAATGGTGTGTTCAAGCCGTTTTTGGACAAATTCGTAGTGGTATTTATAGGCGACATTTTGGTATATTTGAAAACGAAAAGAAGAACACGAAGAGCATTTGAGATTAACGTTGGAGGTATTGAGAAGGAGAAGTTGTATGCTATGTTTTTGAAATGTGAATTTTGGATCGGCGAAAGTACAATTTCTTGGTCACGTGATCGATAAAAGCAATTTTTGGTAGATCCATCCAAAGTCAAGCCGTGATTAATCGGGATCGGTGAGGACGAAATCGGAAATCTAAGTTTTCTTGGATTGGAAGGATATTATAGAAGATTCATTCAAGACTTTTCCAAGATCGCAACTCCGTTAACGAGTTTAACTCGAAAAGTTGTGAAATTTGTTTGGACGGAGAAGTGTGAGGAAAGCTTTCAAGAATTGAAGAGGAGGTTGAGTACAGGATCTGGGTTGTCGCATAAAGGACTTGACTGTGTGCTGATGCAAAACGGCAAAGTCATTGCGTATGCATCACGACAATTGAAGGATTACGAGAAGGGATATCCGACCCATGACTTGGAGTTACCTGCAGTTGTTTTTGCTTTGAAAATTTGGAGGCACTATCTCTACGGGGAGAAGTGTGAAATATATACAGACCACAAGAGTCTGAAATATATTTTCACATAGAAGGATTTTAATATACGTCAAAGAGTCTGAAATATATTTCAGACTTATATACGGACTACAAGAGTCTGAAATATATTTTGAAAAAGACTTATCTTACGAAGAAATTCCTGTTCAAATTGTCGACAGAAAAGAACAAGTTCTCAGAAATAAAGTAATACCTTCTGTTAAGGTAATTTGGAGGAACCACAACGCTTAAGAAGCTACGTGGGAACTTGAAGAGAATATGATGAAGAATAACCCTCATTTATTTACTTAATTTATGTATAAGCGATTAAGGAGCGAGAATCTTTGTAAGGGAGAATGTAGCAGGTTGAATTTATTGAGTCGTGATTCGGGGATGAGAATCCTTTTAAGGGAAAAGATGTGACGAATGAGATTTTTGTAATTTAATTTTAATATTTATTGAATTAAATAAATATTTTGATGATTTAATTATTAGATTAAATAATTAATTGATGCGATTGTGATAGATTAATTTAATTATATGTGTTATATTAATTAAATTAATGTGGAGAAATTTTATTATCGAAGTATGTGATTATGTGAGCTTATTGTATTAAAAGAAATATTTAATAAGCTTATTGGTATTTTAATTATTAATTAGAGAGTTAATAATTTGGCATTATTTATTAATGAAAAATTTAATTATGTGACTATGTGAATTTATGAGAAATTATTACATTTTATTAAAAGTAAATTAAATAAGATATTGATTTATTTTATGAAGGAATGTGACATTAATTAAACTATATGATAAGGTTTTATTAAATTAAATGGTTTTGAAACCTATTCTAGCTAGCCAAACATGGCCCTAAAGGGAGTTGAGGGCAGTTAACCCATGACTGGGTAACTGACCACCAACGCGTCAGTTGTTCCTTATTTAGTTTACGTATTCTCTTTTCCTTTCCTTTTCATTATTGGCTAAGTCTGGAAATAAAAAGAGAGAAAGATTGAGAATTTCACAGAGTTAATTTTGAAGGAGATTGAGAGTGAGGAATTGAAAAGCATCTAAGCTTACTAATCTATATTCTACAATCTGGGTAATCTTCTCCTTCCCAAATTTTAAAGTTACGTTGTTTAAAT